>JAAAKG020029315.1:0-19715 GCA_010014905.2 Druon quercuslanigerum
TGTATATTAATTAAGTTTTTTTACATTGTTTTTAATTTATTTGATTTTTTTTAATTCACCTTGAATTTTGGTGGATTTCATTGAATTCTTTTCTTTGATTTCATATTCCTCTAAATTCAATCCGGTTTTGCGGAAATTAATGGAGTTTTTTTATTGTTTAACATTTTTCCCAATTCATCTGAATTATTTTTAATGTAAATTGAATTGTTCCGAAATTTCCCAATATTTTTTCCCAAAGGGACTGTGAAGCCTGTAATACTCATTTTTGAGCATGGAGAATAAACAGGGCATTAAATTTAAATTTCTGCCAAAATGGAATTGTATGGAATATTCTGAGAATATTTCAATCGAAATTACAAAAAACTTTTCCGTACATTCGCCAAAATGGTAGGCCTAAGCCATGGTATAGGTAGGCGATTTCGCTGAAGGACCGAATCCCATATTGATGTATCCTTGTAAGCTGCCCATGAATTATTTCAGCCTTGTTGTTTCTTTAATTTTCTAATAGATCTATTTGAATCAATATTTAGTGACAATATATTTTTCGGCTATGTCACAGAAAGAGGCAAGCAAAAATGCAAAAGGAATTAGAGGATGCTGCACGAGATACTCGACCTGTCAGTCCTGATCGTCTTAGTGTCAAAGAAGGAATTGTTGGTCTTCCAACTGCGGTACCTACCAACGTCTCCATCAAATTTGTACGTTGATGAACATATGATAGCTTATATTTATAACCTCATATCTGCAAAATATTTTAGAAACGAAATCATTGGCTCATTGGAAAATTAATCATTTATTACTCACCATTATTATTGCAGATAATGAAAAATGAACAGAAAGTATTATAATTTTTTAAGATAATTTTCAGTGATTTTCAATTCAGTATTTCAAATTAGGCTCAAAATGAGTCGTCATTTTCGATGACGATATATTTTCTATCATATTACGTTTACTAACTTAAGTAAATCTGATTCAATTTTCATTTAGCATTACAACTGTATTCTTGCTAACTTCAACTTCTTGTGGAGAAGGATTTTTATAATTTAAGGAATTTTTGTCCCTCTCTTGTTTTTTTTACATTAGTTTCAGAACAGAGAAAAAATTGCTCGGAAAATTTCCACTGGAAGTTGAAGTTTTAGTGTTTTTTACTGAATAAGTTTGACAGTAAGTACATTTTTTGTTTGTTTAATCGTGGAATCATTTATTTACTCTGTTCATAGCGTTTATAATATTTTAAGAATATTGTGTTTTCGATTGCCGATTAGTATAAGTTATTCTGTACATTATTTTTGTAATGTTTCATTTGTCGGCGAATATTGATACGTCTACTGCAGTTAATGTAAATATGTGCAACAATATTATCCTTTACTATCAGGATTTTAATACAAGCGAAATGTACATTAAATTTTTAATGTTCTGAATCAAATACATTTTTAATATGAACTTATAGTTTTTCCCTTAGTGCATTATAATAATGGAAAATTTATTGTACGTTCAAATGCTGAATCATTATAAAGAGACAAATAATATGAAATTATAGAAATAAAATCATTTTCAAAACTATCAAGTAACATTACGAGTAACGTTTATCATCTCCTCGAATAAACTTATATTTTTATGTAATCATCGCGAAGAGAATGAAAATTGAAGAATTTTGATATTATTTATTTGTATTGTCTCTAGATTTTCGAATAGAAAAGTACCTTGAAAAGTTTATCAACAATAAAATTAGTTTTAAAGATAGACAAATCTAAGATTGATTAAAAACAATAGCACTTTAAAATAGTTTTCTTCGCACAATATTTTGTCACATCTACCGAGAATAAAATAAATGATCGAATGCATTTCAAATCAGGCAAGTTCTACACTTGAAGTTGCAGAATCTCTCGGGGATGAAATATGTTGTTTTTTTAGGGGAAATAAGGCGATACGTATTTTTACAATTTGTGAAAAAAAAATTTTTTACGGGGTTATGTGTATTTGCATTTTTGGCTTTGTTTTTCAAAAAACCCAAATTTTTTTCTCTAAAGTAATATAAATTTCGACCTGAGATATTTAAGATTTCTTTAAACATTCCGGTGGAATTTGTCGCTTTCTTTCGAAAACCGCGAGAAATTTGGGCAAAATTAAAAAAATGCTGGCGGTTTTTCTGAAAAGACTAAAAGTCGATTTTATCACATAAACCACACTTATATTTTTTTCAATTTTTTTTTCCATTCGTACTATAATGAGGAAAATACCCTGTCAGTTTTATGCGGGCTAAACAAGTTTTGTGGCCAGGAGATTTTTTTTCATAAAATCGAATTCTCGCATTTTTCTCGCAAACAACAATAGATACGAAAAAATGTTACCAAACTATTTTGCACAGTTAAGAGAATTCTGCAAAAAGTTTTTTTTTACTCATTTATGATATCCTGCACCATTTCCGAGAAAAGCCCAAAACATTTTACATTTAAATTTGGTGTCCTCTTAAATGTAGTAGTAGAAGATGATATTATCTGAATAAATAAATAATTTGAATAATCTGAATCTAAATAAATAAGTAAGATATTTTATAAGTTTAATGTGGGGTAAGCCATTCTTTAGATCAACATAATTTTTTTGCTTATGAAAATTGAATTTTTGTATTTTTCTCGGAAATGGTGCAAGATATCATAAATAAGTACAGTAACTTATTCTAGAACTCTCTTTACTGTGCAAAATATTTTCTTAGCGTTCCTGGACACAAAAGTCATTTAGCGCGCATGAAACTCACAGGGTATTTTCCTCATGATGGTACAAATTGAAAAAAATGGCCAAAAATATATTTGTGGTTTTTTTTTGAGAAAATCGACTTTTAATATTTTCAGAGAAAATGTCGCCATTTTGTTAATTTTTAACATTATTTTAATTCTCCGTGGATTTCGAAGGAAGGAGATACACTCTACCAGAATCTAGAAAAAGTTATGAAATATCCCAATTAGGTCAAAAGTTATATAAGTTTAAAGAAAAAATAGAGGTTTTTTTGAAAAGCAAAGCCAAAAAGTCAAATACGCATAACTCCATAAAATTTTTTTTTTCACAAATCGCAAAAATACGTATCGCCTAATTTCCCCTTAAAACAATATTCTCATTCTGAGACTGAGGGATTCTGCAACTTCATGTGTAGAACCTGTCTGATTTGAAATGGATTCGATAAAATGCTGTATTTGTTTAAGTTCTAGTAGATAGCGTAATTGTCAAAAAATAGGATTTTACAGCCACCGTGTAAATTGCAATAGGTTCTAAAATTTTCGGGGTTAATTTTTCAGAGAAAACAAAATTTTATATTTTTTTAGGTCTGAACTTAAAATCTTCTTTGGTTTGATAAAAAAATTAATTCTCGATTTTTTTTCAGATTTATAAAGAAATTTTAAATCTGGGTCCAGGGCCTTTAATAAACAACTCACATGGGAAAAACGGTAATTTTGGTTTCTTTTACGTAAAAATGGAAAGTGCTTCACGTTAAAAGTTTATTCCATTTGGTGTAAAACAATTTCCAAATTCTTGGCATCATTTTTCACCTTCCACCTGAAGTATTTATCAATTTTATAGAAACAAACTATTAACAAAAACAAAAACTTGCGTAGAAGAATAGTAGACGAAAGTTCTAACTTATATCATTAACATAGAAGTTTACGTGTTTTCTTTGCAGTTGAGTATTTTAACAATAAATTTTAACTTAATAAAATTGCACGGAAGTTATTGCTTTAATCAAAGCAGAATCAGTCGATATTTAAAAATTGTTAAGGAAATGCTAAGATAATTAATGAAATTGAATTCAATATTGAAAATGGATTCTGGTTGGATTTAAAAGTAGAATAGTTTTTTTTGTAAGTTACAGTTAAAATATTATAAGTTTATATTCATTGACAGAGACACATCGTTTTAAAAATGAATTAAAAAACAAATTAACACGTCTGTACAAATTGGTGTATTTTCCATAAATGTTCAATTTGTCTTCGTTTTGTAATGTCACTTCGTATTCTATAAATATCAGTCGATTTCGTAATAATGTTTTTACGAAATAATGTCAGAATAATTTTTACGCATTCGGCAAATGCATGACGAAAAAAATAATTCTAAGAGCATGTTCAAAATTCATTAATTTTACCATAAGTTTAAAAGATATATTTTGATAATAATAGATTTAAAGAAATTACATTTTTTGTGCATTACACATCGTAAAAGTGATCAGTTGTTTTTAAATGCATGTGTATGTTTCATTCACAATCGCCTGCTTTTTATTGAGCTCAAAATGTAATCGCTTTTTCACATTTAACATATTTAAATTTGTTAGGATAATTTTCAGATTTGGTCGGAAACATAAATAAAATAAAGGTAAAATTATACATATAAATTTACTGAAAATATAGGTAATACATCCAACTATTTCCACTTTAAAATATGCCGCTACTATTTTATTGGTTGGCACAACCATTTTTCTGGCTGGTGTCACTACTTCTGTTTTTATTTCAAAAAACAGAATAATATTATAAAAAGGTTTATTTTTTAAGGGTCGAATTATCTAAAAATCTGTATAAAATGAGCCCAGGATAAAGTCAATTTGTCTATTTTTTAAGTAGATATTACAAAAATAGTTTAAATTTCAGTGTATCATAAAGATTCTATAAGCATTCCTTAAAATATATATTTATTATATTTATACTGTAGAAAAATAGCTTTGAATCAAGCGCAAGAAAATGAAAAATATTTATTATTATTGAAGTTATTGAACATTTCAGAAAATTTCAAAATTTACACTATTTTTGCACTATATGCATAAAAAACAGACAAATGGGCATCATCATGGCCTTATTTTATACATAATTTTGAGCACATCAAATCCTTTACAGATACATTTTTTTAGCTTTCATATAATTAAAATAAGGAGAACTTAATCAGTAATAAAAAAGAGGAACTTTATTACATATCATTAAAATATTAAAAAGAGTTGTATATTTTATAACTCGTTTAATTCTGTATAGGCGATAAAATGTGATATCCATAATTACAATGGTTTGTATTTGTAAATTTTCATTATTGTCTTCTTCGTGTAAAATATTACACGTATAAACTTGGATTATAAATTATGTTTTGGCAATCGTCCTGTAATGGCATTGCGATTGTAAATCGTCTGGTTTAGCAACAAGTATCGTATTCCAAACCTTGGTACTCTCACAGTTTCAAATCTTTTGTTGTGTATTTCGAAGCACATACATTATTGAATCTAGTGCAATTTATCCTTCCCATGGAACTGCTTATCACCCTCAACTAAAGAGCAGTTTCTATGTCGATTTATTATACCACATTAGTTGAAAATACAGCGAATAGGATAAAAAAAACATTGAATGAAAGTGTTCTATAAAAAAATACAGATTCTTAACTTTTAGGATATTATATTTTCGAGTTTTTTAAGTCAGTTTGGAAAGTATAAAAATATTTTGATTATGGGACTTTTTTATTATTTAGAGTATATATTTTTTGTTGTTATTTTTGGCCTGTATGCTGTTTTTGACAAACAATCTCGTATGTTCTATGAATTTAAGCAATTTACTCTTTTCAAGTCCGCATAATAGAAATTAGTCTCATAACTGCATTCTTTGTGTGTGTGTGTACGTGTAGTTTTGTCATCATATATTTTCAAGGTAACAAATCTCCATGTTCTGCTTTTAAAAGTAATAACGTAGTGTTTCAAGTAGCTGCAATAAGAATAATTTAATGCGAAGCCATTATGTTGCTCCGTATGAAACTCGAGCTTTATTACGACCGTTTACTTTGGTAGAAGTTTCATTTTCAGAGTTTCATATAAAACTATACAGGTAGCGCCAAACAAGTAATAAAGAGACTAGTGTTTTATGTACTAATCTATAATAGAAGAAATTTATTTTAAACTGAAGTATAATAAGACATTATTTCACAGATTATTATTTATGTAGTAATTACAACGTCGGTTATTTAACATTCATTTAAAAGTGGTTAACTATAATATTTCCTATTCATTGTCCATAAGGCATGAGTTTTAATTTCTGTTAGCTAATTATAAATATTGCTGATGTTTAAAAACATGTTCATCAACAATAGGTATATGTTTCTGCCAATATTATAGAATGCTCACGACGGAGAAGTAAATGCTGTTAGATGGTCTCCCGTGGACAAAATTCTGGCCACCGGAGGTGCTGACAGAAAAGTCAAGTTGTGGGATATTTCAAAAGGTAATATTGATATTATTATTATTATTATTATTTCTCATAGGACAATATATAGGATAAAATCAAGAAGTTTTATCCTGAACTGTCACCTTGATTATCACTTCAATTTGCAAAACTTGAGGATGGAAATTTTAAAATTGAAGTGTGACAAAATTTAAATATTTAAAATTGAAACGTTCAAGCCGGAACTAACGTAATAATACAAAAATTACACATTTCGAAAACTTGGTTACAAGCGTTTGAAACTTTTTGAAATTTTTTAGAGCACAACAGCTACAAATCTATTTTGCATTTGACTGAATTCATTTCATATCAGGCAGGTTCTACACTTGAAGTCGCAGAATCTCTCTGCTGCAAAATATGTTGTTTTTTTAGAGCAAATTAGGCTTTTGGAGATTTGCGAATACATTTTTTACGAACTTATGCGTATTTGAATTTTTGATTTCGTTTTTCAAAAAACTCTCAATTTTTTCTTTAAAGTTATATAATTTTCATTCTAATCAATATATTTAAGATTTCTTTACACCTTCGGTTTTTGTGAAAATACTGCAAGTCCATTTTATCATATAACCCACACTTATATTTTTGTTCAATTTTTTGCAGAATTTGTAGTATCATAATAAAAATCTTTTGAGTTTTACGCGGGCTAAATAATGGTTGTGGTCAAAAGAATTATTTTTTATAAATATTGAATTTTTTTATTTTTCTCGGAAACGGTACAAGATAGTACATAAGTGAGTAAAAACATTTTTTGTACAATTTTTTAAACTGCGCAAACTGTTTTCTTAACATTTATTCGTATCTGTTTTTTTTCGGCAAGAAAAATAAGAAAATTCGAGTTTATGAAAAAAACTCTCCTGGCCACAACATTTATTTAGCCGGCATAAAACTCAGAAGGTTTTACTTTTTATGATAGTACAAATTCAACAAAATATTGACAAAAAATATAAGTGTGGGTTTTTTTTGGCAAAATCAACTTTTAGTATTTAAAAAAAACTGCAGCCGGGTTTTTTAACGAAGCCAACATTTCAAATACACATAATTTCGTGAAAAATTTTTTTTTCACAAATCGCAAAAATACGTATCGCCTAATTTCCTTGAAAAAAACAACATATTTTGTCGCCGAGAGATTCTGCGACTTCAAGTGTAGAACCTGCCGGATTTTAAACGGATTGGGTCATTTTCTTATTTTAATAAAAAATTGCAGTTTAAGTCACTGCCGAAAGTTCACAGAACATGCGCCTTGAGAGAGAAACAATTGCCCTCCATTTTCACAATATCAATAGCCAGAAATTAAACTCTTTTTTCTGAGCTGCCATTCAACCCGGATGTATCTCAGGTGCATATTTTCATTTTTTTCTACATGGAATATTTTATTTTTGAGAACTATTTTTGTTTCCTAAAAAAATTGTCGAAATAGTGCTTATGCCCTTATGAAGAACTACACTTCAATCGCAAATGAAACATGCTTGCAGCATTAAACAATTTTTACGTTGGCAGATCGGAATTAATTAAATTCAAGTCTTAAGAATAAGTGTCCTAAAATATTTTTTCTCAGTTCGAATCGTGATGATTAGATATTTTATCATATCAGTTATTCTATGGCGTATAATTTTTAATTGGATACATTGCTTTTCTATAATCAGAATTGTTTATTTTGAAGCAGAATCTTTAAGAATTGAAAGTTTTCAAAATTAAATTCCAAAAATTAAAGAAATTCAAATCGGGAAACTTTAATTTAACATATAAACGTTTAAATTTTATGTAAATTATATTTTGAATTGTTTTCAAAATCAGAATTTCCTTCTTTTTACTCTTTTAGAATTGAAAACTTCGAACTTTAATTATTTTAAAATTATTTCTTTTTTATTATTATTATTATTAAACTGTTAAGCCGTTTCTCTTTCGGGGTGGGCGCGACTCACTCGGTGGGGAAGGGAGTAGTGTGAGGAAGGGGTTATACAATTTTTAGATTGATCTAGAATTCTGGTGTTGTTTATTTAAATAACACGCTCATTCCGCAACACTGCATTCGACCCAGCTTGCTGATCAATCTCTCTAGCAATCACCTCAAGTTTCAGGCGTCATGCACTCTACTCGCCCTCTTTTTATTAACTATTTTCCGACATACTTTTCTATCCTGGCATACTTTTCTAGCTTCATTCACGTTCATGTATTTTTTCATGCAGGCTCTCATGTTCCTATGGCCTCTTATGTATCTTCTAACTAAGGTCTCATTCACACATTCTAACCATTCTTTCCGTGGTCTGCCTCTGGGCACGCTGTCATTTACTTTACCTTGATACACTTCTTTCGTTACCCGTTCCTCTTTCATTCTCTCAAAATGCCTGAACCATCTTGACCGAAATCTTTCCCACGTGTCAACTAGTGTCTCTTCCGCACCACATTCTTTAAGAATGATCTCGTTGCTCACTTTGTCCATTAGAATTTTCCCGCTTATTATGGGTAAGAATCTCATGCCAATCGCGTTAATTTTACTCTTATCTTTTTTTTGATAGGTCCATGTCTCGCTGCCGTATAGTACATTCGGTACAAATATAGAATTATGTATTGCCATTTTAGCCTTATTTGATATATTTTTACTTCTGAGAAGGTGTCTGCTCAGACCAATAACCTTCTTATCTTCGTTTATTCGTCTATCTAACTCATCATCTATCTTCCTGTCCCTAATCTTGAAAAGTTCAAATCGGATGTGTTTAAAGTAGAACAATTTTTAATTCTAACAATTTATTCATTAAATGTTGAGATCAAACATTTTAAATAACAGCAAACCGCTTGATATTACATAAAATACATTTGAAAGCGCTCCAATTTAAACAATTGACGCCGTTTGTCAAAAAGGGACGTACGTAATATTCAAAATTGTAAATTTTACCCTTTTTTTGCATTCATAACTTTTCTGATGTTAATGGTATCAAGGTGAATTATTTTTTATCATACGTAATATGAAGAAGTTTTGCAGAAATAGTAAAAAAAAATTTTTCTTGGATTTTTCAAAAACAAATTTTGAAGCTGTGTTAGTACAATGTCTTGTAGATGCCCTGTAAATATAAAAAATGTCATTTCCCTTAATTTTCGAAAGATAATTTAAAAAGTACGCCGAAGTGATGCACGCGATTTAAGAAACCATATAGACAATAGACGAACAGTAGGCGAATATTATACTCGTATATACTAACTTCAAATTTCAGGCTTGAGTACTGGAAACACCACCGGGCAAACCAAGCCACGGCGTACGTTCTTAATTATTATACGCTAAGTATACAAAATTAGAAAAATAAAAAATGGATTTTGTAAGAAATTAAGTTTACAAATTTGTTTTTGAAAAATCCAAGAATGGGTACTAGAATTCCCAGCTAACTGACTAACAATAGTTAAAATTCTTCACATTTTTTAAAACGCAATTGCTACTCAGGCAAATATAAATATTGTGTTACTATTCAGTAGAGTCTGGTAAAATATGCTTTGCAGAAAAGTAATCTTAGCAGAAAAATTACACTGAGAATCCCATTTAAGTAAATACCATTTAATTCGTTCCTAGAATTTCAATCCCTGGAAATTTGATGATGCGGAACCGTGAGACCGAAAGAGAGGCTGTGCTCAGTCATGCGTGACAAACAGCATGAGGGCAGTACCCTCTGTAAGAAATTTTTTTCTTAGGTTGATTGCAAATTTAGCTAAACTTCCAGCAAACACAATATATCAGAATTTATTAGCCTTAAATGGAAAGATATGTGTGTGTGTGTGTGTGTGTGTGTGTGAGTTTGCGCGAGTTTGCGCGTGTGTTTGATTATTAATTCCAACGGCCAGGAGACCGTGCATAAATTACGTATAGTTTTGATCTGAAATTGTTTTTTAGGTTCTGTAAGTTTTGACCCTTCGCCACATCTGATGCAATTTTTTGTCGGACAAAATTTTTTCCCTGAATTTAGTCATCACTCTTTCTTATGAATTTACCAAGTAGTTTTCCATATTCAAGGAAATTGCTGAATTTTTAACCAAAAATTCTCAACAAAAAATGTAATACTTGATATTTCAACCATGACAAAATTTTTATTTTAAATTGATAAAATTTTAATAAAAGCAAAAAATACGAATCATCAAAAAAATAGGTAAAGCTCTAAAAAAACCGTTTTATTTTCAACCAAACCGTTGAATTTTTAACTAAAAAAAATTAAATACCTACCAAAAGAGATGATTTTTTATATCAAAAAGACAAACATTAAACAACGGTTGAATTTTGTTTCAGAGAAATTGTTCAGTTTATAATGGAAAAAAATTCATCCAAAATGTTGCATTTTCAAGCCAAAGAAAGACGAGTTCTCTACAAAAAGATGAATTTGCAACCAAGAAGATTAATTTTTGATTAAAAAAGTTCAATTCTTCACAAAATTCATACATTTTTACCCAAGCGTTTGAATTTTAAATCAAGAATATTATTTTTCTACCAAAATAGGCGAATTTTTAACAAATTTCATCACTTTTAAACCTTATGGTTGAACTTTAAATTAAAAAACAATTTTTAGCCAAAAGTTAATTAGTTAAATTTTCATTTAAAATAATAGATTTTCAATAAAAAAAGAGTTCTCTATAAAACAGTTGAACTTTCTGTCTTAAACAACAATAGACGAATTTTAAACTAAAATTATGAATCTTCAACAAAAATGTTAGAATTTTTAAGATAAAGTAGTTTAACTGTCAACCAAAACGTTGCATTTTAAATCTAAAAAGATTAAGTTTCAACAAAAAATGTACTAGTTGATATTTTCACTAAAAAATTTATTTGTATTAAAAAACAGTTGAATTTAACAAAAACGCGAATTTTTAACAAAATAATAGAATCTTTAACTAAAACCGATTAATTTTAAAGCAACTAGTTGCATTGTTATCAAAAGGTTTGATTTTAGAACAAAATTTTTTTAAAACAAAATATATCAATCTTCAACAATCAATATTATTGAAATATTGATAATTTTTAAGATTGTGAAAAAATATTTGTATATCCGCTGGGATCTGAACCCAGTTATAAGGGGGTTGTGAAGAAAATATTCTTGTCTTGCAGCTCAGTTGGTAAGAGCATCAGACCGGGAATCTGAAGGACCTGGGTTGAGATTCCAGCTGAGATAGACATTTTTTTCACAATCTTAAAAATGATCAATATTTTAATAATATTGATGTAAACAACTAGACAAATAAATTATCGTCTTAAATTAAAAAAGATAAATTTTCAACAAAAAATGGAATAGTTAAATTTTTAGTTAAAAAAATTAATTTTAAAACTAAAAAAGCAAATTTTCAACAACATAGTTCTCAACCAAATTTTTTCTACCAAATCAATGAAGGTTTATTAAAGTAGTTCAAATTTCTACTATGTAGTCAAAATTCTACCGAATTGTTGAATTTTTAAGACGAAAATAACGCACGTTCCCTGATCATGTAAGCTTCACCTTAAAAAATACACACATCAAATTAACATTTCAATCATAATTTATAGAACATTTACGTCAAAGCGCGTCATTATATCCCACTCTCTCCTATGCTTATTTGTTTATCTATTTATTTTTTTTGTTTGTAAATTTATGATTATTGCGTTAAAAATGAATACTAATATCCAAAGTTACTACAAATATTATTAGGTAAATTACAAGCAAAATAGTTACATTTATTAAGAAAGTAATATTATATTTTTTTAAACATTTAACGTACTGGATATTACTGTAAATTGCTGACAAACAGCTGTCAACAAGTAAATGCACGGAAACTTTCACTAAAATGTAGAAAATCAGTCTCGGTCGATGGAGTAAAGTTTTGCTTTCCTCAGATCATCATGGCCTTGATTTAGGTACTGAGAGCTTTATTTTCGCATGCCCGGATGGTGTCACTTCCATCTTAGTATACCATGACTATATACGTCTAAAAGTTCCCAGGCATAGGTGCAGATCGTGTCATCCACACGCTGAGTACCTAAAACACATACTATCTGGGTGCCTCACCGACGCGGGAACGATGTATCTCTACAGTCATAATTCGGTCCATAATTAACATCTCCGTCGCTCTTAAGGCGTTGTATGTAACCCTGCCCTGCCGAACGCTCTGAGGGAGGTAGAATCAATTGCCCGAAACGATAAGTGTCAAAATTTCTGGAACTAGGATTTTCGGACAGTAGTCTCAGCTCTGACCGACTATCCGTATTATTATCGGTGCTCTCGGAGGTGCGAAAGTATCAACGGTTCTTAACCTTAAAGCTATACCCGCATGCTAAAAATATGTCGTGAGTCGTGGCCATAGGTGTGATTTACCGAGGTTCTACTGGGATCCGGTGTCATTTTTATATGTTAGTTGCTCCCAGTGGTGCCCTTCAGTGATTTTTAACAATTTTGTTAAATTATCTATTTTCGGATAAAAAGCCTCGGTAACTTAGGAGGTTAGGTGCACTGACTTCCTGTTAGAGCAGTGGTCGGCACGTTCTTGACTAGGGTAAAGTATTCTGCCCTGGCTACCCTACGGCCTACTTCCAGAGTAGTAGCTGCGAGTTTGGCCCTCAGGGGTCCTTTGTTGAAATCGGGAAAAAATTGTAGATGCTGATTATGCTATTTTCAAAAAACAAGTTAAAAAATTAAAAGTTCTTATATTTCCTTACTTGGACAAGTCTGTAGTCTGTAGAAAAAAATAAGTCGGAACGCCCAAGACCATAGCTAAAAACTGCGCAATAAGTTTGCCGACTACTGTGTTAGAGGTCCGGGGTTCGATCCCCGAGCACGTAACTTGAACTAAAAACTGGAAATTCCTTTGACATATTGAACTGTAATCAACGTAAGTCCAAGACTTCTTTTTTTATGATGAAAAGAGAATTTGTCGGGTTTCAATCGTGTACAAAAAATTACGAATTTTGTCATTTTTGTCACATTTTCGTGAACATCGCAGTTCACTTCTTCATGGCTGCCCTGAAACTGAGGTATCAGGTCATGTTGTTCTTATGTATACTCTCTGCGATGCCTGTGATTAGCCAGAGCGCCCCACCGTGGGGAATGTTCGAACCTGATTGGCCAATGAAGTCTTTTTTAATAAACCCGGGAGGACGGAAAGCCAAACCGGATTGGTGTTCTATCCATTGTCCCTATTGATGTTATTAGGGTGTTTTAAGATTTCGATCGCTTCTCTATGTTTTCTTGGAAAAATATTGTGAGTTTTCACGATGACGGTTGTCTTCAAATATAATGTTACGTCCTGTTATATGATTGCGTGAAATGTTTTAGTCTGACTTTACTCTCATGTTCCTTTATACGTTGGCTTACCGCTCTCCCGGTTTCTCCAATATAGACTTTGCCAAAAGAACAAGGCATTTTATATACTGCCGGATCACTGACGGGTGCTTTTTTGTCTTTAGGGTTATTTAATGGTAGTCATATTTCCGCAGGTGGTTTAAATATGGTTTGGATGTTGTGTTTGTTAAAAATTCTTCCTATTTGTTCTGTGACACTTGAATGTAGGGTAGGATGGTTGTCGTTTTTCTCTCTATTTCTTTAGTAGGATCAACCAGAAAAAGCGAACGACGTAAGACGTAGAACGGCCAACATTTTACGCCAAACTCATGTTCCCTCTTCAGACGTAACAAAATAAGAAAAAATCGCAATTAAAGAACTCAATCGGAACAAAGACATCCTAATATTACCCGCAGACAAAGGCAACACAACAGTAGTAACGAATAAAGAAGACTATTACATCAAAATCATGGACCTTCTAACCGACGACACATACAAAAAACCTAAGAAGGACCCCACAACAACAATAGCCAGTAAAACAAAAACCATTCTCAAAGAATCTACACTGTACAGCCAAACAATATCTAAATTAATACCTACTAATCCCATCTCTCCAAGGCTATACGGGCTCCCAAAAATCCACAAAAATAACATTCCGCTCAGACGGGTCGTCAGTGCAATAAACTCACCAACTTACAACATAGCACGCTTTCTCGCCACAGAACTAAATCCTTTTTCAAGAAACTCCATCGCTCACGTCAAAAACTCAATTGACCCTATAAAAAAGATACAATGGAGTATACAGAGATGTCTCCATAACAGATAAAGAAAACCTACGCAAATAATTACAAAACTTTAAACAAATCCTAATACAGAACGATTACACAAACAAACAAATTGATAAAGCAATGAGAAAATACACTCAAAAAACAAGTCAACACAACCTTCTAAAGACAGAGAAAAATGACGACCATCCTACCCTACGTCCAAGGTGTCGCAGAACAAATTTGAAGAATTCTCAAAAAACACAACATCTAAACCATATTTAAACCACCTGCGAAAAAGGACTAATAAATAAATACACCGAACACGGTCTAATAACGTCAATAACAAAAAAGATTTCCTACTATACAAAAATTTTGATAAAGAATAATTTAAATTACACACCAAAATTTCCTAAATTAGGATTTGACCTACTTTAAAAAGGACTAGATACTTTATTTTTGTTTTGGGTATAAAATACTTTAAAATCATCAGAGAAATATATCCTGTATAGAAAAGTCGAGTGCAAGAACTTTCAGGTTGAAAACGATTAAGGCTTACCATGCACGATTGTCGCCAGGGGGAATTTATTTAGTGCTCTTGTTATTATTTAAATTTGTGCGGCTAAGTCGACTGAATTATGGCACAAGTTGTCGTTCCATTGCGACTAAACTACGTGTAGATACGCTTCGTATTCACTCGGTACGCATGGAACGTAGAGATGGTTGTTACATGGCTTCCCTTTCCCCTTTGCCCATTTTTCTTCCTTTCCTGTTCTTCTCTGCTCTCTTCTTTTATTCGTTTCATCCTCATTAAAGTGCATTTACGCGAAAGAAAAGAAACAATCGGCAGTCATTTACTGTGCGTGTAATTCATATGGAGGTGCTTCGTATTTAAAGAAGAAAAACGAGCACAGTCTCGAGATAATGACAATCTGCGGAACATCATTGTCAAAAAGACTGAGCAAAAGCTCCTTGTAAAAGCTCGTAGTGATTTGGTATATTATTTTCGCAAGTTCTTTCTGCTTAATGAAGTATGTTAATGCATCAACAGGTACTAATATTTTCCATACCTCGATCTTTCGCGGGTACTAATATATTAAAACCAGACTGCGTTCAACCCAACTTATTATCCTCTGCAGCTTAACTCGCGTAAGCATTTAATTCAGGATCCCTGAGCGAAATTGTAAACTGAGTGTGTACCTTACTTTTTCTAAAGGATTTTATTAAGCTAGCCTTTCTGGAAAATAAAAAGAAGAAATACTATGAGTATTTTGTTTTCAAGTTTGAAAGAGTTTGAATTGCGCTTATACTTCTAAGTAGTTTCTCGCGTTCCTTTACTTTTTATATTATTGACTTACCGTAAGGTTCCACGGTGGGTTTTATTAGAAGTCAACCCAAACGATCTTGCACGTCCTTCCGGTTTTTACATTCTTATCAGAGAATTTACTAGATTTGTGTAAAATTTAACCCCCTCCCCGATCTTTGTCAACTTCCGATGTTTCGAGACCCTCTGGAATCCGAAAAACAGGTTTTCACGTATGCATACTCTTTTATTGGCTTGAAATAAAGGTAAAGTTCGTTAGCCAGCCTTTTTTAATAAAAATTCAAAAAGTAAGCGCATTTTGAAAATGCTTCAGACCACTTTTTTCAAGATTTAAATTTCTATTTACAGATATTCGTAGTATTTGAAGAGTCAAACAGTTTATCTTAATGTCTTTTTTCATAATACCATAATTACCGGACTTATAGTATTTACAAAATTACAAAAAACACACGAAAATGCACATTTTAAGCCAAATAACGTGTGATATGAAAAAACGTCAAGAGAAGAAATTTTTACTTTCTGAATGCCCTAAAAGATTATGGGAACAACTTTTTTAATTTTCTTAAGAAATTTAAAATTCAAATTTTGAAAGGATAAACAATAATGAAAAATATAAATACAAAATGCCATTTTGCGGTTAAACTATACAAAATACGACAAATGATGATTTAACAAAACTGACCCACTCAAAAAAGATCGTAAAATTTGTTATTGGTTACTTTTTGATCGGATGCGTAGTTCTTATTTTATTCGTAAAAGCAGCATTAAAAATGAAAAAATTAAATTATTGAGCAAACGGCACAGGCTATAAAAAATGGATAGACAAAAGTTGCTCTTCAAAAAAAAACTGCAATTTTGTCATGAATAGTTTTTTGATAGGATGCGTAGTTTTTGTTTTAATTGTGAAAAATAACATTGAAAATATAAAAATTAAATTTTTGGAAAACCGACGCAAGGCATGAAAAAAAATAAATTAACTAAAGTTGTTCACCTAAAAATCATATAATAAAATGATAATAATTTTTCGAAAGAACTAGTATCTTTTCTTTTAATCGTCAAAAATAAGATTAAAGAAAAAAAATTTTTTTTGGAAAAACGTCAAAAGTTGTAATAAAATGTTTACTACATTTTTAAAAATAGGATGCGCACTTTTTTTAATTATAATAATAAGACAATGAATATAGCTTTGTTTCAATACCAATCCATATTATGAATTGCAATAATATAAATTAAAACGTTCTCAAACTCATTGTATGCATGGTTTCAACTTGAAAAATTCAGACGGTATTTAATATTTAAAAATTGAATCCTGATTGTTCTTTTAAATGAAAATCATTTTGAGGTGTATACAAAAATTCTCTAAATTCTATTTAAACTTTAGCCTGGAGTTGATTTTAGAGTCATTCTGACCCCGTGTAAGTGACTAGGGTTAAATAAATACGAGAATAAAATTGCCTTGAAGCCAAAAGGGATACAACGATATAAAGATCAGAAAAATTTTGGACGTATAATGTGCACAGCCCCATAAGCATTCTCAGGCCGAGGTACAGATATATAACTTATATACATTCGATATAATAGTGTTGAATTTAATATAGAAAGTTCACATTTATGACAAAATTGATTGCGAAGCACTATTATGTGACGAGAAAGTATTCCTAAAAGCAGAAGGAGCTCTAACAAAAGAAAATTCAAAATGAAAATTACAGGTGAATACATTCTCGGGCGCGAAGCGCGAGAGCGAACAGTCGCGCACTCTAGGCGTGCTCAAACTTGCGAACGAAGTGGTACCTCAAATCGTTTCAGCCGTTTTCAGAATAATTCAATTTTTGGTTTTAGGGGGGGGGGGGGAGTTGTTAAGCATACTTTTGAGGAAATAACACTGACTTGTTGAATGATTCGTATAAACTCTTCATTTTGTGCATCCGAATGCTCAAGGATGCTGAGCGAGAATTGATAGGCATGCAGTTCATCGCAAAAATAAAAAACAAATCAAACATCGCAACTCCAATATTTTAGGAGATTCACCTGTCAAAAAATATTTTTTTTATAAAAAGATTTGACTAAAAAATGTTTTATGTTAGTTTTCCTGAAATGGTTTAGTTCTTGTGCATCAGAGTTGAAAGTGTGAAGTTCTTGTGAATCAGAGTAGAATTTCCTAAAATTTAAAACAATGAAAAGCATGAACTCGTAACGTTGAAGTCGTTACAGCAATGACAAAGTCAGTAAAACTATACTTGAAGTCGTAAGAATAAGGAAAGAGTCGTTATATAATGAAGTCAGTGCCGAGTCAGAATGAAGTTATCGAGGTCGAGATCGATAGTTGTTAAAATAATTGAAAAGGACGCCACGCTGCAATGTACAGTACGCGCAGAGTCAGAAGGCAGGACGAAGTCAGAATGAAGTCGACAGTCATCGCTTGCATTCATCGAAGCCAACAACTAACGAATTCAAAAACTAGAGACGAATGAAGTCACGAAAGAAAAATAGAAGTTGCACAACATTGTTAAAATAACGTTATATTGACTTCAGCGGACTTCTAAGTGAATAGCCTCTCGCTCCTGAATAATACTTTCTTTTGTGAGACTTATAAACTAATTTCAAAACGAATATTAAATTGTAACCGTAATAATGAAATATTATTCAAATCCATATTTAAATGAAAACTTTTTTTAAAAAATCGTTGGAGAATTTCTTGAATTTCGCATATCGGCTTCCACTTCTGGCATGACCTTGGTTTTTTTAAAACAAAAATCTTAAATTTATACCACGTAGTCTTTGAAGTCTTATCTTTAATTTAAGAAAATATCTCGGGAACCCGTTGAGATTATTTAAGTTTTACTTTCTTAAATTAAAGATGAGACTTCAAAGACTACGTGGTATAAATTTTATATTCGTGCCACAACTTTTCTAGGCCATGCCAAGAGTTAAAATCGAGGTACAAAATCCAATAAATTCTTGCAATTCTTTTAACTTCTGACATGGTATATTCTTTTTAAAAGGTAAAAAAAATCTCCATTTGAGGTTATTCTACGCGAAACTTTGTAAGCTTTTCAACAGTTTTTGCAAAAAGGTTTTTTTGTTCCTTTTTTTAACGAGTAGTAACGTTTCAATGTCAGCAGTGAGTTTTAATAGTGCTTGCTATTGTACTAGACATACGCACAATTTCCGAACTTTGTGTGAAGGTGGATTTAATAATATATAATTATTATTTTTGCAATTCCTATTAATTTTTTCAATTGCGATGATTTTACAAGTTCCGCACTAGAAGGTATTATTCTATTCTTATTTTCTCTCTTTTCTTATTTTTAGACAATCTAGTCTACTTTTACTTATTTTCTGACAATTTTCAACTGTAATGCAGAAGAACTGAGTTATTTTGGGAAAAGTGAAATGAAAAATATTTTTATTTACATTTTTTGATAAAGTATATGTTTTTACAGCTATATATCCTAAACTATCAGATGTGTAGTGTTCGATTTTTTTATATATGCACGAGATTTTGTGGCCATCAATTCTCGTAGGGTATGCCTAAGCATTAGAATGTACCACAAAGGAGAAATTAAAAAAAACTTATTTTTCCAATTTTATTGCTCATTTTTTAACCTTTGAAAGGAATTTAGTTGTTAGAATATGTTTAAAATATAGTATATAGTATTACAATAATGAAAAGAGAAAAAAACCAGGAGATGCAAGACATTTTGGGTTTTGTTATATCGAAGCCCATTGTGGATTATTTTGTACCTATATTCACATATTAGGTAAAACTGATGAAAAGTAGCGCATGATGCACTGCTCTAGAGCATGCTATATTTATAACCTTTTTCGCCATAATATAACGAAAGTCGATAAGTCTCTGCGTCTGTTAAGCCCAAGCGGAAGGCAATACATCAATTCTATAATAAAAATTTAAGAAATTTAAATAATATTAAAATCAAATGTAAAATCCTATTTGACGCCGAATAATCAAGTTAATGTGCAAGTATTTCTTTCGGACTTTTTATTATTATCAAATCAAAATAAAAAAATGTTTGTCAAATATCCACGTCGAAAATACCACGTTTTTCAACTGAAAATAGTGGCGAAAACGATCGATTTCTCGATTGATGACGTG
>JAAAKG020029326.1:0-19714 GCA_010014905.2 Druon quercuslanigerum
TACCGAGTGAGTCACGCCTACCCCGAAAGGGAAACGGCTTAATGGTGTAATAATAATAATAATAATAATAATAATAGTGACGATAACTGCCTAAAAACGTCTTCTTCTTGAGTGTAAGTTCACTGACAGATGTATTTGCCGTTCACTGATTTTAAAGGTACGATAAGTTAATTACACTGGAAGTTACACATGTCTTTCAAATTAACAAAATCACTAACTTTTACCGTGGCTGCTTGATCTTCTGTAGGTGGCAACAAAAAATATTATTTGTGAAAAAAAATAACTGATTTTGTACTGGACGAAGGCTCAAATGCAAATTTTAAATTCTCATGATTACAATAAATATAACTTTAAAATAAATTCAATAGGCTTAACAATTAATTTCATTTACGCACGTATAATGTACAAAATATATAGATTTCATGTTGCAACCAAGAAAATTCAATTTACTACATATTATTTATTATTTTGTGTATCTTTCTACGCGTATAACGTTTCATTTGGTTTTCTTTGTAAAGAAAACACAAAATATTACTAATTCGAGTACTTTATCTGAAACTTTTACTCTGTATTCCTAAGGAAATAAATTTTTCCCAATTTCATGTAAAAAAAAATTCGTCCCACTTTGTGTCAGTTTAAAAAAAATCGAATTTCTACTTTTCAGGAAACTTGCTTTCGAAACCTGGAACGTCAGGAGAAAGGTCGCAGGAATCAGCACAAGGTGAGTGTTTTTTTAAACGATTTTTTTCGTATTTTTTATAGTTTGCTTTTGTTGTCACGTCTCCTGATTAAAAAAATACCTAACACACAAAATCTTACAATTTTAACAATATTTTTGAGAATGGAGACTGGCACTCTAGCGAGCAATTCTTTTACCCAAACAATGCATGAATGTGATTTTAGATTTACACTTTCCGTTACAAATTTTATAAATATTTGCGCTATTTCATGCATTTTGGGTAGAAAATCTGAAACTATTTCTCTTTATCCATAGAATGTACAAAGTCTCTCACACAAATCTTCATTTTAAATTCTTTTTCTCTTTCTATAGATTAAAGTAGAGTAACTATTTAACAATAATTGAAACTAGAAATTTAATCTGAAGTACCTTACAACTGTAATTCTTATTTTCGATTGGGTAGTAAATTCGAGGTCTTAACTTTCTAAAATATACAATGGCTCGGTAGCACCTTCGGCTTTGCATCATCCTACGCTGATTCTGGCCAATTTTTATCAAAATGTGGCTCAAGACAGAAGCAATAATAAAAATAATAATAAACATCTTAAATCTTTTTGAAAGATCTTCTTGAAAGATTTTATTATTGCTTTTCTTGTATTGATAGCATTGCCCTACTGTGAACCTGATGGCAACGAGATTTAAAAAATGATATCTTTCGAGTAATGTTTTCAATCCAGCTCTACCAAACTTTATTTTTATGAAATATCTTTTTTGCCAATATTTATCGACTTTTTTCCATGCTAAAAATATAATTTCTAGCGTGGACACGAACCCTTTAAGTTGTAAAATGTCGGTAATAGGAATCTAAAATTGTAATTTAAATTAAAAAATACTGTATTTTGTTTTGAGGTTTAAATCAGGTTCACAAGCTGTAAATTAACGCAAAGTTGATGAATGAGTAAAAATTTGGTGGTTTATAATAACAAGACGAAACTCTTTTCTTGCAAGTGATTCTACCTTCATAGAATAAGTCTACGTGTAAGTTAGGGTGAAGAGTGCATGGTTTGTGAATGTCAAAATGTGTGGGAAGGGATATTTTGAGTGTAGGTGAAGCTGTAGAATTTTAGAAAATAGAAAGCATTGCCAAGTGCTGTATGTGTGCCTACAATCGGCAACGTAAATAATAAATATAAATAACAGGTCGAGGCCTTCAATATATTTCTTTTATGCACTAACCTTAATAAAGATCACGATATATTAAACGAATAAGAGCAGATATCAAAATGCCTTGTGTGACCCAGATCCTTAAAAATAGAAAAAGAAATAGATTTTAGAAAAGTTTGCTCAGAACATACTTTCAGTATCCAGAGTCTTTTTCAACGCAAAGTTAATCTGAATTATTTTGTTCAAAAAATATCTGATTTTTCTTTCGAAATAAAAATATTGTTGGTCTGAAAAATGATCAAATTGTATAGAAAGTACTTGTCTAGAGTTTTGTAGGTTGCGAAGTTTAAAAATTTTTGGGAGATAAATATGAAGATTAACTTGCGGAATAAGGCTTTTGGCAAAATAATTTAATAATTAGTTGAGTAAAAATAATAAACTAAGGTGGTGGTGATGGTGACAGTGGCATGTAAGCAACCTTAGGCATACTTTCCAATTTCATTCGCTGTGGTAGAAAACTGTACATAATTTTATTGATGAAAATCAATTATCCATAGGTAAGTAATTTATTAATCTAGGGAAATACGGCAGCATGAATCATTTTAATAGCTATATTACCATATCAAATAGCTTGATTTCTTTACTATTATGTGCCCTTGCGATTAAAATAATATTTGGAAAAAAAGAGTTATAAATAAAAATGGAAAAGTAAATCTGACATTCGAACTAAAACTGTGAACCGATTTCGAAAAATTTGCAACCTACGGAAGCGTGAAATGGTTTCTTTTTGCAATCTTTATCATTTCAATCGTGAATCTTTGTCTCTGATTGTGATTTACAATCGATAACGAAGAATGAGAAGTACGTTCGGTATCTGGCTCTTTTTTTCAAATCTTTGGGTTATCTTCGCTACTTGGAATTAATTTAATCCATCGTCAGTGTACAATTGTAAATAATTCAATGGATGTGTGGATGTGTGAGAATTTTTTAATGACTCTAAAAATGCTCGTAATTATTTCTCGTTATTTAAATCCAAGGGACCCATTCAGGTGCAATCTTTATCACTTGATTACTTTAGACTCTCTTCGGTTGTGGAAAATTATTTTTAATTGGACTTAATCGTCTTTTCCGGTGTCTGGGTTTTTTTTAGATTTAGAGGTTTCGTATTGTGGGAGAAACAAAAGTTCTAATACTTATTATCTGGGAAAGGCAGGAATTTGAATTAAAAAATGATCAAGGAATTTATACAAGAGGTAACCTTTCTAATCCTAGAGTTTTAATTTTAGCAAATCTATCTTTTCAGGTGCCGGAAAATTATTGGCGCTTTCTAATACGAAAAATTGCTTTACTAGATTAATTTTAGATATTAATAAAGATTTAAAGCAATTTGAAAACGAATATGCCTACACATCTTTTTCATTTCATAAATGAGACTTTAAAATTTTTGATTGTTTAAAAGGAAAATGAAATTGCACATGTATGGGTAATTTATGATGCACATGCGTGAACGCGTAGGACTGAATCCTTCTCATTTATAATTTTATACGTAGCTTTAATAGTTTAATGTCAATGTTAGAAAATGAGGTTTCTAGGAAAATAAAAAATATTAAGTAAAAAATTTTATGCGCCTCGGAAAAGTATTAAAAAAATCCTGGAATCCTCAAGTTTAGATTTATAAAAGAATAACATAATTATGATACACAAGTTATTTATCTGCGTTTGGAAATATTATTTTTTATAAACGTTTAGCAATGCCACGGGCGATATTTTATAAGCGTCGATAAACGATTAATAAATTAAACAGCGTCTAAAAACAGAGTTGGGGAATAATATAATTATGAATGTAGAACTTAATATATACCATTAAATTCTAAAATTTCTTCAATATATTTTTCTTTATTTCGAGGAATTAGAATTTAAAATGATTTCAATTTTCAATTTTTAAAACATGGAAGGCTTGCAAAATTTGACGCTTTTAAACGTAGGTGCTTTTAATTACTAATAATAAGGCTATATAACATTTACTCGATTCCTACCTTATCGATAGTTTTTGTCAATAACTCATGTACACATTATATGAAAAAATGATTTAAAAATTTGGAAAACTAAGCATAAGGCACTAAGTTACATTTTTTCTGTTTTTGAATTTTAAAAATTACAAACAAATTGATTTTGGTAAATTTTTTTGTAATTATTTTAAACGTTTATTAGTGCCTTTTATTTAATTTTTAAAAATTTCAGGTTTATCGTGTCATGTGGATGTGAGTCATTAAGAAAAAACAATTTCGGAATGGTAGGAATAGGTCAAGTCATGGCCTTAAAGCTTTAAAACTTGGAAATTTAAAAATTTTAATTTTTTAAATGTGGAAATTGAAAAATAATATAAACTAAAGAAGTTTTCAAAATTTTCGCAATTCAAAATTTGATCATTTTTAACGTACAAATTTGGTAAATTCAACAAGTTTAATTAAAAATGATAACTTTAAATTTCAAAGGCTTTTATCGCTTCTGAATGAAAAATTTGAAATGTGCTTTTTAAGTGCATCGCTTGCAAATTCGAGTGCTTTTGAATTATAAATCTTTGAAATTGCTTTTTTTATTTATGATTTCCAATTTGGATATCCTACCATTTGTTTCTATCTAAATTTGTAATATTTTAATTTGAATGTTTTTTTTTTAATTCAAGCCTTCGAGAATCTGATTCTTTCCAAATCCGGATGCTTTTTTAACTGTAATGCTTAATGTGTTTTAATTGAAATTTTGGAAATTTTATAGCTTACAAATTTGGATGTTTATTGATAGGCCTAAAAATTTGAAGGGTTCTGAAATGTGAAATTTAATTGCTTTCAATTTACTTTAACATAGATTCCTCTTCATTTTAATACTTTCCAATTAATTAACTGTTAGATTTAAAGGTATGAAAAGTTTTATTGTTAATTGAATTTCAATTACTAATTTAAGAATCTTTTTATGCCCAGCTCTGTTAGAAAGCACAAAAAGGATTTCCGCATTATCGAAAGATAAACTAGAACAATTTTAAAGAAAGGAAACACAAAATTTAAAAGAGGAACAATAATTGTATCGGAATTTTCTAATATTGTTAAAGACGCCTGTAATTCCTAAATACAATTTATAAGACCTTCTTGTTTCTCCCACAAAGCACATTGAACTGGCACCTGGCAATGCTAAAAATTGTGGGTATTGGTCGCTGATAATGATATCTAGACTCGCTTTCTCGGCTGTGGGTTGGTGCTGGGACTGGAAAAAAACACGCACACACGTTACTAATGAAATGGTTGCTGCATGTACACATATGTTAAGAAACCACTAACCGAAGATTTGGCCAATTTTCTTCAGGAAGGATTACGTACGTATCTGGTCAACCCCATAGCCTCAGCAAAGCAAATGGTCATGGAAAAGTATGTGTACACTGCAAGCGTCGAGGAGTTCTCACATCACGTGGAAAACTTCGGCAGACTCGCTTCAAATGTTGGCCCTGCAATGCTTGCTTATGTCGATGGCCTTGTTTTGCGGAATTTCATGAAATACGAGCCATTCCTCACATTCCTCCCCCATAGCACCAACCTGCTGTCTACTTTTCGCCACGCGATTCAAGTCAAGAACTAATACCCACAAAAAAGGGAGAGATAAAAACGCTCATTCACTTAATCTCTGAGATGGAGAGGCATTGATTATTCCAAGATCTAATATACTTCGACTATACAATCTTCTCATAAGGTGCATCGTACAACTCTAGCACTTCATGATGTACTTTGCCATGTATCATACTCTTTTATATTTTTATTTTTATTATTCATAATTATTGTTGGGGTTTTTGTACATTGCGACGACCTCGAAAGACCCAGAGAAATTTCTTGTTTCAGTTTCAATTTCAGTCTAATGAGGTTTTTTAGTTCCTTTAGTTTTTGATGTCTAGAAGCAAAGATATATTAGATTGATACAAGATAGTGAATTTTTTGCTCGGTTAATTCTAAACAGTTACCGTAGGAATCAAGAGTTACAATTCTGTACAATAATTTGTCCAGCTCCTGCATGGCAATTGCAACTCCCTCTGACGCGGGCGCAAAGCAGTTGATTTTAGAGCAATCGGGGAAAAACAACCGTGGCAAGTGCGCAATTCGCGTTTCGACGTTTTCGCTTTATTTACTTCTGCGCGGGAAGAAAATTAGCCCTTGCGGACAACATAGTCTCAATATTTCGGAGTTATCTTCCGATCCGCTCTTGCAAGAATAACAAAGTCGAACTTTTTCTTGTAGGCGTTATAAAACATATCGTGTGTATCCTGGGAGAATAGTGATTTCACTCTTCTACTTCCCTAAACACACAATATACTATTAGCATAAGTATGCAGTGTCTTTACATTTTTAATTCGGGATATTTCATTGTCTTTGAGGTTCAAATTAAAATAATTCCCCATCATGAATTTAAAATAGATTAAAGTTGATAAGATGACTTTAAATTCTGTTATTTAGAATTTTATTGATTTTGCAATTTTATTAACTTAATAATCAAAAGCTTAGAGAAGATTTTAGATTTTAGTGTATACATCGAGTTGTTTCAAGCTTCTCATTTGATCATGGAGTGTATTTATCAGTTTTTAAGCGTCCCTTGTTCTCGAACTAATACTAATATTAACGAGGGTTATGAGAGACACCTTTTATGACAAACAAGGGTATACCACAATTATTATGATTATAGCTCCCAATTAGGCTCAGTGGGGAAAATGCGAAACTGCGGTTCTGAACAGCACTCACCCAACTATCGTGTTTAAATTTAAATATAATATCAGAATCAATTAACCATTTAAATTATATTCCCGTTTATAAAATGCTAAAGCTTTATAAATATGTATTTTTCTAATTATAAATTAATTAGCTGCTGTCCATCATGTCAGCTGAATGTAAAGAAAGTATAATCTATGAAAACAATATTTGTATGTTATCTTTATATGCATATTATTAACTGTGATTAGATATATAAACTCGTCAAATGACACTTAAACTAGTAAAATACAAATATAAAAAAATAGCGATTTAACCCAAAGAAAATAATATAATTAACAGAAATTCTAAATTTACGTTAGACTTAAAGAGATTTTATAGGTTACTTTTTAACGCCGGCTGCTGCTGTGGTCCTTTTTGTTATTTTGAAACTTTTGACTCCTCCGTCATTTTCGCGAAAAGCGATCAGAGCCAGAGTTTCGCATTTTCCCCACTGATTAAATTTAGGAACAAACTTCCTACAGGCTTGCATAACAAACCCCTGATGAGAAGTATGTATATCTAAATTTTTCTTCACGGAAGATTGTTCAAAATATTTATGCCTTTTTGGAATGCCAAACGTTAAAAGTTATGTCCTTTTAGAGAACTAACCATTGACACATATTATCTTTTGGAGTTGTAAAATAAAAATGTATGCATTTTTGGAATTTCAAAGTATGGTACGTATGGCCTTTTGCAATGCAACATTTTTTAGTGGATTCCCGAGGGATAAGTGGGGTTTCTTGGGTTAGATTGGGTCCCATGGAATAGCTGGGGTCCCGAGGGATAGTTTTGGGTCTCTCACATTGTGTAGGTGGGGTCCTGTGGGATAAGGGAGGTTTCGTTGGATAGGGTTTCATGTGATACGGCATCATCTGTGTGATAGGTTGTGTTCCTTGGGATAGATTGGAATAGGAGGGGTCCCAAGGGAAAAAAGTACGGCAGATGGACGGACACCTGGCCGAAACTACGAGGGTTTCTGTTTGGGGCTCCGAAACCTTATAAATGCAAAACATTTAATATTTTACTTATTTTCGTAGTGGGTTGTCATGGAGACATGATGTGGTTTCTGCTAGGGTTAGTTTCATTGTCTGCATTTAAATATTTTAAACCTTGCCTACTTCAAGAGGACATTTCAATGCATAAGTAATTGAATTTTTTAATTCCCAAAGTTGAATTTTATCGTAATTAAAAATACATTTTTTATATATATTTCTTTATAATCTAAATTTCGACAGTGTTGTTTTCCAAACTTTTTTAACTTTGAGTTTTAAATTTTAAGGTCTTCAAACTAAAATATTAAATTTTGTTGTTGAAAAAATTGAATTGACACTAAATTTGAAAGTTCTGCAATGGTTACTTTACAAATTCATGTTTCCTATTTAAATACTTGTTATTTTTTCGATAATACAGAACTTTCAAATGTAAAGCCCTAAAATGTAGAACATTTTAGCTTACAAATATTAGCTTTCACATTGCATTAATTTTTACATTTTCATTGAAATTCTGTTATTTTGTTGGCTCGGCCCAAATAAGTTATTTTCTACCCAAAATAAATGTGTGTTTCCCGAATAAAAAATAAAAAAAACAATATTAGACTGAGAGAAAGAACTATAATTATTAGCTCAGAATAAGATCTTTCTCTGGGTCCAGAAATTAAGTTTAGTCAGAGAGTTAATTCTATTTTAGGATTTGACTGGTGTCGAACTAAAACGAGAACAACTCTTACAGCTTTGCTGGAGTTTCTCGTCGACTGAGTAAACGATTTCTCCAATTTAGCGCAATTTAGATTTTAAGTTAAGAGCCCATTTTTTAAGGCATATCCCTCTGAAACGATAGGATATTTAATGAGACGAGACGAAAAAATGCTCATTCAGAATTCCAAGTTGTTGAAAAAAATCCTTTTATATAATTGTAAAGATCTAAAGTTATAAATTTATAAAGTTTAAAAAAATTTATCGGTGGAAGAATTTCAGTTTAAAATATGTGCAATTCTATAATTTATTTTTGTTATCATTAGTATTGAAGGCAGGAAATGTTTGATACTGAAATAGTAGTGAATTGGATTTTTTAGGTGTTGAAAATCTGAAATCTAAGATTAAGAGAATGCATTTCATTTTCTGTATATAAACACTGGCTAATATCTTTCCATAGACTGAATATAATTTAGTAGTTTACTTTATTTTAGCAACATAAGATTTTTCAAAGTGAAAATATTTATTGGCAAAGAAATTATAGCTTCAGTTTAACTTTTCGTTTATTGAAAAGAAAATTTGTTTTCCGTATTTTTGTTAAATTGATTAGACATTAGATTTTACAATACTCAGTGGCAACGATCGTTTTGATAGTAAATAAGAATCGTATCTTAACTTCAGTAAATAAAACTAATCGTACCTGATACCAGATTGTTTTGTAAGAATAATTCATTTTTTAAGGTCTTGGTTTCTCGGATAGGAAAATGAAAATTAAAATTCGAATTTTTTTCCATTTATCAAGATTGTTCGTTAAATCGTTTCGTTTTTATTAAGCGTTGTTGCAACTCGTTTCTTGCATAAAAGAAATTCTTAAGTGAATTTAGAAGAACTTTCGAGTAATAAAAATATTTATGTGAATATGTGGTACAACCACAAAAGCCTTTCAGTTCAGAGCAATAGAGTCTTCAATATTTAACAAGAAATGAATTTAAATGGAGTGAATCTTTCTGTCTTTTTATCTGGTTTATTTCTTCTTAAAGCACGTTTTATACAATAATGTACATTATGTACCAAGGGGGAGAAGTGGGACTTTATTGACGAGTGTATGCTTTCAGTACGAGCCGAAGACGAGTATTGAAAACATACACCCGTCACTAAAAATCCTCTCCTCCATGATTCTTATGATAGTTTATATAACATGTTGGATATGGCCGTGTTTTTCGTTCCTGTTGAGCCGACCTAAAGTCCCGCTTTTCAAGATCATAGGTATGTAATGGCTATGTATAATTGTATATCTGTGCTGTCAAAAAAATATTGTGCTATAGATATATAATGGCCATTATATTCTTTTACGAACTGAAAAGGGGAACTTCAGGTTAGCTCCATAGGCGTGATGAACAGCGGCATGCATGCATGTGTTCTATAAACACTTTTATCACGAGACTTCAAAGTGAGAAGAGATATTTGGTTGATAAAAGAAGAAGTACGTAGTTGAGAATTGTTTTTAGAAGAATCTAAAAATTGTATAAAAACAGGAATCAAATATTTAGTAGAGAAACTCGACCAAATCTCTTTTGTCAGACTTGAAAAATCTTTTTTCTTGCTGCACCATAAGGCAAAAATGTGGTGAAGGATATTAAGAGCGTTTTTCGAGAATAGACTGTAGTGGATACATTTTTTAGTATGGTTCTTTTTGTTTAAACAGGGGGTGAGACCAGTCTAGTTTCGTTTGAAATGTTAAAAAAATCGAATTATAAATTTTAATGCGATTAAATTCGGGAATCTTAAAGTCTACACGTTTCCAGATATTAAGTTTTAAAATGTGAGACTTAAAAATGTTTTTTTTTTAGATTTAAATGCTTTTAATTTCAAAAAATGTTGAGCTATATTAAATAATTGTATCCACTTGTTACTCTGGGATTGTTGCTTAGTCTCATGGTCCTGTGTGTCCTCTTTCGTGTCGTCGGGCTTTGATCCTAGCTTCTGCTTTCAAAACAGCTCAAAATGTAAATCATTTACAAGAATTAGGATTGAAAATGTAGGAAGACCAGAAAAATTCAAAATCGTCATTCTTACCTTTATTTGTAGACCTACCAGGAGGCGGAAGCGGTAGTACTGATCCGAATACAGACTTTGGTTTGTCTAACAACGACGATTTTATGCAAACGTCTGAGGCAGAATTATTGTTTCGATGTAGAATTTGTTGGAAGGGTTTCAAGCATCCGATGTCTCTCACCCTTCACAAGAACTTGCACAACGGTGAGACTGTTTGCCCCATTTGTCAGCGAGTATTTAGTCGAAGCTACGATATGAAAGTTCATTTGCAACGAATTCACAAATGCACTATCAGCGTCGATGCCAAACTTAATTTCCGAAAATAAATGACGAAAGAGGATCCAGAGACATTCGATTTTTCAGGGCGATCAAATATTGAGGAAACGATTTTTATAAAGGAAAATTTTGTGCCATAAAGAGCGATGCTGTGAGAAATCGAGATTAGCAAATTAGAAAAAACTGTTATTTAATTTTATTCCTTCCCAATTTGGATACTTTCATGTTTCGTTTTTCTATTTCAAAATTGATTCTCTACGAATCAAAAACGATACAAATTCGGAAAGGATAAAATACGTAAGTCTTTGAATTAAAATTTTTCGAAATTTAATATTTCCAACTTCAAAATATGAAAGTTTCCATATTTAGGTGCTTTTAAATTTTGATTTTTTACTGAAGTTAATCGCTTTTACATTCGATGGCTTTAAAATTTGGATGCCTTTATATTTGAAGACCTGAAAATTTGGAAGATTTTAAACGCGAATACTTAAAAATCGCGTCACTTCCAAAACTTGGACTCAAAGTAAATTAATAATTAATTTCACACACTGGAAGTATTTGAAGTATTTCATTCAGGTTTTTTGAAAATAGAAAGTTCCAATTAAGAGATTTGATTTATATCTTTCTTAGCCGTTAAGACTAAGTTTCTTCCTAAGAAATTCGATATCGAATTTCCATCGAAAGTTGTATCCACTCTAGTATTATTTAACCGAGGGATAAATTGTAAATTTTCTCATATTTAACTACTTAGCACTAATTTCCTAAAGAAATTGTGATACTGAAATTATGTACGTGCATTCCTTTAATGAAACATTATTCGAAAGACGTGTTGCCCTTGCCTGCGCTTCTACTGTTACTTGTAAATATGAAATATTCGGGAGGAGTTTCTCATTCTTCTAAAATCATAAAATATAATAATTATATTATCTCAGGAAGAAGTGCCACTATCATTGTTTTGTATTATTATTCTGGCTCAGATTGCACCTTTTTAAATAGTTTTTTAACCTTTTGTATTTCCCCATGAGACTGCAGGCCTGTTTAATAATACTTGGATAATTTAATGAAGAAAAAGGAATATTTGTATTTAGCAGTAGTACTTATGCGTAAAGTTGTAAGTTTTGAGATAATTATAAAACGTTCCTAAATTATTTTGTAAATTTCCTAACTATTAATTTCTATTATTATTATTATATTATTATTATATTATTATTATTATTTTCGTTTAGTTAATTGGAGAATTATTCGGTACGATTAAAATGTTGAGGCAGATTGTATTTTTATTACGAAAGACGTATTATTACGCATGTGCATCATACGATCGGTACCAATTATTTTTTAATAAAAATGATTACTAGAAATTGATAAGAATTGGTTACAAGCAGTGTTTATTGTTCGTTTTATTTACTTTTAATTTAAATTCCAGGTCGGGTGTGAATTAAAGTGTGATTGAAGGGAGAAGAATTGATTAGAGGCACATTCTCTGCAAGTTTTTTAATTTTTAGTTGAGGAAGCAGGAAGAATTCTGTTTTTTTGTGGTCGAAAGGTTGTTTTGGCTTGTGGGGATATCTACTCACATTTATTACAAGCTTCATTTAGAAACGTTAGCACACAAATATGCAGTATGTCTGAAAATCACTACATGTTGGTTTCTCTCGGATCAGATTTAAAAAATGTCTTGAGTTCATGATTTCTGTATTTGCTTTGTAACAGAGGCTACAAAAATGATCAGGCTTTCACCTTCGATAAGTTCTATCAATGATCCGTTTTGAAACATTCGACCAAATTTTTGCATTTACCAATTTGAACTTTAAAAGCAGAACAAACTGAAATTCTAAACATTTCAAATTTATCCCCTCCAATTGCATTCAGATTTAATTTTCAAATTAAAAATGTATAGATTCGGAAATTCGTTGGCTGAAAAAATTTGTATTTTTTACATTTTGAATTTATTAATAAATTTATTTAAAGTATTTTTTTTTCAATTGGAGGTCCTAAAAATCGTAAGTTATCACTTCAAGCTTGAACTATTAATTTATTCTTAAAAGCTTAAAAATAAAGTCTTAATTTAATTACAGTCAAGTAAATGACTAATTTGTTCGTTGCATGAAGTAATATTTGGACATGGAATTGAAACAGGAAAATAAAAAAGGATGTATGTTTGTTTTACTTTTGGTGGAATTCAAAATGCATAGAGTGCCCTAACTGTTTATCTTCTTCCCTAAAACCTAGAACTGATCGGTTATTCTAGAACTGATCAGTTGCTTCTAAAATTGATATTGATCGGTTATTGGTTAACGATTATGAATAAAATGGTAAATTTCCAATACAACTGATGAATTGGAATGGGAAACACTTTGGATTGTGTGCGCAGACTCACAGTGCGTACCACCTGTTGGGAATCAGCCTCTCGCGAGACCTATGCATACCACCTACGAGATCAGAAGAAGAACGCGTCCTCGACATGATGAAAATGGAAGGTGGATCTGTGATACTTGTGGGAAAACATATAGTCGTGGAGATTCCCTCGCCCATCATCGCAGTATACACAGAGGAGATACAGTCTGTCCAATTTGCCACGCAGTCTTCACTCGCAAGTACACTATGAGATGTCATATGGTTAATGTACATGGCATCAAGTAATAACAGGAATATAGGACCCTCAGTGCCATTTTTTAAGGACTTGATATTATACAATATACGCCAACTGGTCCTGATGCCATTATTTCGCTTCTATTCTTATCTCGGATTTGCAGACAATTTATTTGTTTGAAGGCCACAAATTAATTAAACGGTGAATTAGAATTTCACTGATGTGCTAACGGGCTTTCGAGTTTATTTTCAAGCTACTCACTTCAAATTAACTGCTTCTGCATCTGTCGTGCGAGCAAATTTTGAAGTCTTCGATTTAAAAATATCCCAAATTTGGAAACGATTTGATTGAAAGTGTTGGTATTTACAAACCTTTCGACGTGAGAAGCACGAAAGTTTTTCAATTCAGTGTTTTAAAAGCATTCACATTTTTAAGTCTTGGAAATTCAAAGAGATTGAAAAGTTTTAAATTGAGTTTGTTTTTGAAGGCTGTCGAGATTTTCCCAAAATTTCTTGTTTTTCGATTTAAAGAGTTTAAAATTAACTTTTTTTGTAAAATTAAAGTTTATATTTTGAGCCCTTCAAAATTAAAATTTTTAAATAATAATTTTTTTTTTAATAATTTATAATAATAATTTTAAATAAGTATTAAAAGCTTCCATTTATTTTATGTTTTTAAGATTCTGTTTAATTTAATAAAATGCATTAGAAATTCAAAATTATCGACGAAAACCTAGTTTTTTAATCATTATAATTTGAAAGTGTATAAATCCGAGATAACAATATAGCCTCTTAGGATTTAAAACAAAACCTCTTAATTGTCTAGATCTAGACATCATTCAAAATTAAAAGCTTCAAGTCTAGAAATTGAAAATTTTAAATATATATCTCTATGTATATAGTTGCAAAATATTGCAAAGCCACTTTAATAATCGCATGTTATTATATGAACAAATTAATTTATAATTTAAAATGTTTCTAGTTTGTAATTATAATTAAGATACAAATATAGCTCTAACTGAAAATTCTCTAACGACAAATGAAGGCCATTATTAAACATAACGAAACTTCTCGAAAAGTCTGAATTTACACAATTCAAGAGGTGCCAATGCATTCACAGAAAGTAATTTTAATCTCAATAATTGTATTTATAACGCCATCTTCGAATCAAACTGTGTACATTTGTTTATTTATATACAATCTTACTGTATATTAAGTATAAGGCAGACCTTTTTTATACTCTTTTTGCAGAATGTTTTTTGCATTCAAGTTTCTTTACCAATTTCGAAGCCGATTTTCCCTGGCAATTCTTTTTGATGAAACAAAATATATTGTAAAGGATTTAGGAACATTGTAAAAAAGGAACTGGTCAATATCATCACTACAAAAGAGTCGATGATTCTTCAAAAAAAGGAAATAAAATTTATGAAACATTAAATTAGTAAAGTTCATACTTATTCTCCATTTTTTGAAGTCTTTCAACTCAGAAGTGAACATTTAAGTGTTTTTCTACAGGTTGGTTTTTAAATTGTCATAAATTTCAGAGGTAACAACAATTTTGTGATATTTAAGTACTATCAAATTTTTGAATTTTTCTCAAGACACTCGCGTCTAGTTAGTGTTAAAGAAGGAAGTTACTGGTCTAGTCATAATAGGTCTGATCTAAATTCCATTCTATTTTTTTAAGCCAATTTCTGTTTAGGTAATTTTTAAGAATCTCGCCTCTCAATTTTATGTAAATCTGCATGTTTACAATTAAGATCGTAATATATCTTCCAAAATAGACAGTAAGTTATTTTCCCCTCAATTTATTTTATTTTTCGAGCTTAGCTTACTCGCCAAGAAAAAGTTTTGTTGATCTCACAAATATTTCTTTGTTCAATTTAACATTTGAGATAATACATATTTACAATAAAGTTTGAAATCAATTTACAATTTTTAATTTGTTCCTAATAGATTCAACAAATTTTTTGCTGGGTCTGAGCACAATTAAATAAAACTTAGAATCGATCTCTTCGAAGCTACGATGTAAAATACAGAAAATATCAAAAAGTGTATACCGTAATGAACTTTGCATTGTATAATACGTGTTAAATTTAAGAACATGAATGAACTACGGAAACTTTTGTTAGGAGGACTTAATTAAAATTAAAAAAATGCATTTGTGGAGAACTATTGAGGAACTTATTTGCCATAAATTCCAGGTTCTTCTGTTGGTTTATTTTAAGGTTCCTTTTTAAATAGGAAATTGAGAGAAAGTTCCGACTTTTAAGGGGTGCTAATTTACCTTTATCTAAGTCTGCGAATTTTCGAAATTAAAGCTACATTTTAATTTTTTTCTGAACAAGAAATTTAGAGAAGGATTATTCCCATTTTGTTGGTATGACTGAATGGATGAGTGGCTGTGTGTTGAGAACTGCAAATTAACAACCTAGTGTCCACGAAATTAATTTTTCTTGAAACGAAAAAAACGGTCATACATGTTATCAATCAATTGATAACATATATGCGTGCTTCAGAATTTTTCGGAAAAAATGCCAAGGTATGTCACTGTCACTTGAAAAAGGATTCCAATCGAGAGGAAAAAGATAAACCTATTTTAGGCTACAAAACTGGGACGATGGGGATCGTTCCTGAAAAATTAGTCTTCTGCATGGATTTTTCAAATTGAGTTTAATTTTCATTTGCAGCATATCACAAATTTTGTTTATAATTAACATTCCGTTGTAGCTTTGTTATTAGAGTTGTATATTTATTATGTTATAGAAAGAAAATTTGCGTTTGTTTTGTGTTTTAATTTGAGAGAAGTCTTTTTAGTCTACAATTATTTTATTACTGACGAAATTGTTTAATATGATAAATTGAGACTAACATTCGAAGAAAGAGAAGTAAATTTTTTTTTGTTGCGTTTTGTCGTTGTTGGGATTCGAACTCTCGACAGCGTGGCTGGAGCCAAGATTTTAAAATTTTGAGCCACGCTGCCACCTGCTTTTATATTTTATTTGTTAGTTTTATAGGATATTTATCCAGCGAGCATGATGTTTTGTTTTGTGATATGTATTTTTTTATGCGCTAACATATTGGCATTGCTTCTTAGTCGTAAAAAGCCAGGGTTGATGCCTGTATCTAAATGTGAGCGTTCGCATGAAAAGGGCCTTTATGATAGGTATGGAGTTTTGCATAATTGCACAGGGTAATCTGTTATATAAACGCATAAATTCTCAGCATTCCGGAAAAAACGAGCCGCCGGGGCATTTTTGAAGTTGGAACTTGGAAAAACTGCTTTTTGAAGAAGAAAAAAACGCATCTAAACTTGGCGAATACCATAAGCGTACGTGTTATATTTTCTCTTCAGACATGAAAATATACCCACTACCGGTTACTTTCGGAACATTCGTACATTGTCAATAGATTCAATATAAGTCCTAGTATCATCATCCCCTTCTCAAACCCGAAAATAATCATTTGTACCCTGACTTAGAAATTCGCAAATATCTGCTAAACTAGAACCGGCCGTAAGGACCTTTTTCATGTGGACGCCCGCAAATTAATTTTTATAACTGTCGAAATATTCTTATAGAAACAATTACTCGAGGAATTTGACATTTTTAATTTAATTAATTCCAAAGTTGATCGATTTAATATTCAGTCTTGAAATTAAGATTGCTGACAGTTTTGGATATTTCCGAAAATAATAATTCAGATTTTTTTGTTGAATTACTAGTTTTCTTTTATTACATTTTCGACAACATTACAATCTTTTCCAAAGGATTCTTTTTTTCTACAAGCTCGAATTTTTCAAAAACCAAAATGACCCATCAACCCTGGCTGAAATAAAAAATTGGAACGAGTGTGACTGAATGTATAATAATCGACGAGGGTAGAGAAAGATAAAAAAGATTTTGTCAGAGTGGATCAGCGTCGATTTTGGACATTGCTATGTAGCTATTTTTTATTTATTTGATTTAGATTGTCGTACAGTGGTCATCGAACAACCATCCCACTCTTGCAAACTCTGCGGTAAATCATTTTGGAACCGAGACTCGATGTATAAGCATATGAATATGCATAAGGGAACGACCCAGTGTCCTGTTTGCCACAAAGTTTTGAGCCGCACAACCCACATGAAGCGACATTTAAAAAATCGACATGGCTGGTTGGGATTCGGATCAACAGCAGACGCGGCACGAAATTCAATAAATCCACTCTCGCTTTCCACGAATCCACTCTCGATATCCTCAAATCCACTCGCGATTTCCACGCCGAGACAAACTCAACAAAACCAAAACACAAATGCCAGTGCAAATACTAATGCAAATGCCAATGCCAATTCTAATCTTGAATCGAGTGCTACTTTTACCACGATTCGAATTCGAGAAAGCAGCGTCGAAAGAATCACTTCTAGTCCTATTCCTTAGTGTGAAAAAAGAAGAAAAATCCCAAAAAACAATCCAAAGATGGATTATTTTATCCATGCCTATCTTAATTTTTACTACCTAGTCATTTCTACACAACTTGTATGAATATGTTTTTATATGTGTATATGCACACAACCAACACGAGCACCACGTTCTACCTCCAGGACACCTAGAAAAAAATACCCCTGACCTTTTCCTCCTTCCTTTTCCAATTTTTCCATCCCTTACTATTCTTAGGGGTGTGAAAAAATGGGAAGTTGATTCAAATTAGTTGAATTTTTAAACTTTGAGTCAAGTCGAAGAGTTGAAGTCACATATAAAGTCTCAAGTTTTTTTTTAAAGAACTTTTGAAAGTATTTGTGTACTCGGTATAATTGGCTATTATCAAGTACTCAATAATAATAAGAAAGTACTAAAAACGTCCAGTCTTCGAAGATTTTCAAGTTTTCAATGTTTGTTTGATAACATTACAAAATTATTTATGAATCCAAGATTCTTTTAGAATTGTTTATTCAATTAATATGTTTCAATATTTGCAATAGATTGAAAAGTAAACTATTCTCTTTTTAAATAATTTTATAGAATAAATTATTTGATAAAAAGTTAAGAACTCGCATTTAAAAATTTTAAAGGCATTTAATTTTGATGAATGTTTGACTCGAAGCTTAAACCTTCTATTCAAAGCTTCAAATTTTGTTCACACTCCCAACTCTAAAGACTTTCCTTGTGAAATTGATATTTTCCCTGTTCAATAGTGGTTTCTTTTTACAATAAACTAGAAAAAATTAAATTTTAAGCTATTTCGTTTTTTAAACATTTTGCAGATAAAAATTAAAGGACATTTTTTATATTTGTTTCTACCTGTTAGAAACTATAACCATATTTAATATCTCATCTGTAAATTTTGTAGCCTTTCTGATGATTTTAGAACACGACTGGAATTTTAAAGAAAATTGAAGATATTCGTCCTTTCTTTAAAAGTTAGGGAAATTATCATCTTTTTTTACAAAGTAAAAAATTATATTTACTACAATTATTTAAAGGAAAGCAATAATATATTCTAGATTTTATTTTTTCGGTCTACTGGTCACGCATTAATAGTGTTTTTATTAAATATTAACACTTTCAATATAGTTTTACTTTTTTGTTTAATTTAGTTTTAATCTAAAAATCTGATTCTTTTGTAAAGAATAATTAATGGATAGCAATTATTTTACCGTAAAATAGCAAAGTATTTATTTATATTAATAGGGATTTCAACCGGAAAATTTATAAGTTCTCAAGATTAATTATTAAAATTCATTCCTGGCATTTACCAGAGGACAGATTTATTTATTAAATTATAAATATTGTGTAGAACCAAAGAATTCGTCGAAAATTACGAATATAACCAAATATACAATTATAACTTGGAGATTATATTTATACAAAAAATGCATTATTTTTAATTAAGGTTCAGTCACAAATCTGCAGGCTACAAAATTTTCTTCTAAAAACAAAACTCGTCTTCCAATAAACCCGAAAATTCGTTTAAATTTCCAAAATTTACTTTTTCACTGTTGAACAGGGTAGTTTTTCCAGGGGTTCATTTCCTACCAAAGATTTTAGAGAAATGTTAATTACTTTATCTAGTCAAATGATTTCAGTACTTAATAGTCGTCTAAGGAGGAATGTGCATTTTTTGTAACACGAGTCATGTAAGAAAATTTAATCTTAAATGATGCATGGTAGATAAGCCGATTAAGATATCCATTGGTTTAGACTAAATAAATCTAGTCTTAAAGATTACCAAAGTCCAATGCTAAATAAAAATGAAAAAACAAAACAATAGACTCCATCAAATTCTAATTTTGAATAAAAGTTCTGCCATAAGATTCTATAATTTTTCCCTACTTATGTAACCAAATCTTTTTGTCAATGACTAAAAGTCTACAAGAAATAATTTAAATATCGGCAAAGTATAAAGTTTTTCAAAAATAAAAAGCAGGAGTAAAAACTTTATCGCAATTGAATACATTATATATATATATATATATATATATAGTTTTTAAGATAAGG
>JAAAKG020029337.1:0-19711 GCA_010014905.2 Druon quercuslanigerum
TAAACGTTTGCGTAAAATATTCTGGACAGCTGTAAAAAGTTCCATCAACAAAAAGAGTTGAAAGCTAACAAAGAAACTTGAGATTTAAGATCCTTGAGAACAAAACAAGATTATAATTCTTATCATTTACAAGCATAAAATGTTCGATTATGCTTTTTGGCAGTCGCGGGATTTTAGATCGCCTTGCTGTACCCACGTTATTTCTAATGAGATTAACATCTTGAATAGATAATGTTTTTTGTCACCTTTTCTTAATTCTTTGCATAAAAGTTTTGAAGGTTGAGATATAAGTCAAAAGGAGATAGTGATAGGTCCCCCGTACCCCCCGCACTTTACCAACCAAGACTTTGGTAAGTAGAGGGGATGGGACGCTCCTGCCGGAGCTCATTAAGGCATTCGGAGACCCGGGAACGAATTAGAGGGTGTTTCTGACCGCGGGAACGAATTCGTGTGCAGCCAGGGCAGAGTTATGGCGTTGAAAACTGGACTGACAATAAATTTTATTTCGGATTCTGAGGTGTTTATATTGCAAGTTTTCGTACATTATTTGAGTCATAGCTGTTACTTTCCAATTTAATCTTTAAACGGAACAGTTTTTATCTTGGTTTAAAGCACCTTGTCTTTTTCGCAGGAGAAAATTTATCACAGAATGCACAATAATAAATAAGAGAGAAAGGTATGGTTGGGCCAGACATATGTACGGATAATTCGTTGTCAGCTATTCTATTATTGTACATTCTTTGATACATTTTATCTTGCGAAAAAACAAGGTGATTCATTTACAACAGATCGCGTTATAATTAGTATTAAACAAACTTTAAAAATAATGCGCACAAGATTTAATTAGAAAGGTTAATATTGCGAAACAATTTAGGGGTAGTTACCCTCTTCAATGCTGTTTTTCTCTTAAAAGTACCTAAATACCTTTATCCTCTTTTTTGTATGCAACACGTATTTTTTCGGATTTTTCTGCTCAATTTTAGACTTATTTTACTATTTTATACATAATTAGGGGGTGCTTTACCCCCGTGTATTGTTTTTATTTATGTTGGATGGATTTCATTTTACTTCCATCGTTATAAAACAAATTTCCCAATTTTTTTATGTATGGAAAGTATATATTATCATAGAGACAAGATGAAAAGTGTTTAGGGGTAGCTGCCCCTATTAATTTTTTTTTAATTTTATTTGGCAAAACAGGTAAACTTTATTTTTGTCTCTACTGCAAAATGTATTTTTTTTTAAATTTTTTCTATTGAATTAAAAATTTGTCAACACAACTTTAATAATATGTAGGGGTGGTTTACCCCCTCAATATATATATATATATATATATATATATATATTTTTAGAAAATTACGTTATTCATCTTTCATCGCGAGGAAACTTTTCCAGTAAGTTTGATCGAAAGCAATTTAGTTTGTATACACAATAATATACAATCGACACTTGAGACCCCTGTTTTCGAGAGGCTGCTTCACCCCCTTAAAGTGTTTTTCCGCAGATAAAAAAATATGTGTCGCTTAGTTTTTCGGTTACTTCAACATATTTAAGGGAGAATCAAATCGGTGAGGAACACTTGAAAGACTTTCCTTGTAAGAATAAAGGAAAATGCGACAAAATCGAAATCTACTGCCCAGCTACCATCTATAATGCCCATGCGATATCGGAGAAGGAGTATGTTTAAGCCTCCCTGGGTACGTATAGTATGCTTTTTAAAATAATTATATTACTAACATTCAACAATGATTATAAAAAAACCCATGATAAATAATTCTCATTGCGTATTAAATTAGATGAAGGTGGCGAAAAGGGATTTCTTAAAAGTGAAATGTCAAAATCACAAATATTTGTTCGCATGAGTTCGTTTTTGTCAGAACATTTATCTTTCCTAGTAATAAACACAACTGTCTCATTAAAAAATTTATGTATTTTGTTAAAAATTCCTCTTTTTTGGTTATTAATTTATTCTTTTGGTTAAAAATGCAACATTTAGGTTTAAAATTAATCTGTTTTTTGTTGAGGATTCCATTGTTTTGTTTTAACAAATGGTCTTTTTTGGTTAAATAAAAAAATTTTTGGTTGAACGCCTAACTATTTTATAAAAAAAATTAATTTTTTTGTTAAAAAGTCATATTTTAATGTTAGAAACTCAACTAGTTTGTACTTAATTTAAGTTTTTTTATCAAAAAATCGTGTTTGTTGGTTCTAAATTCATCTTAAAATAATGCAGCTATGTATTTAGTTAAAAATTGAACCATTTTGATGAAAGTTTGATAATTTTTTTAAAGATTGAACTAGCTTCGTAATATCATATTTTTGGATTGAAAGTTTAGCTTTTTTACACAACTATTTGGTTTAAGGTTAAATCATTCTGTAAGAAATTCTTAATTTTTTAATGAACATATATCATTTTAGTGGAAAATTTAACTATATTTTACATATCTCAAAATTAAAAACATTTTTTGATTTGATATCGGAGCAAAAAAAGTTTTTGATTTTAAAATTTCACTACAGAGAATCAGATTGTGATAGGGATATATTTTCGTTCAGTTTACTTTAAGTTTTTTTTTACATGATTCTCACTTACTCCTATAATTTAATTGCTTCTAGGAGAACATGTTAAAGGTATGGCAAAGGGTAATTCCGGAAACTCAAAATAAATCATGTTTCGTGAGAATTACATTTTAAAAATGAAGACATAGAAAGGGAGCGTGTTGTTTATAAGAAAGGTGGAATAGTAGAACGTCAAGTAAGAAAACACCCGATATTGTATGAAGAAGCTGTTCCATGATACTTTTCTACAAATTTAATACCACGATTACGAACTCAAGTAGATAAAGGTTGCGCTGTAAAATTTGAATCACCAGTCAATTTTGCGAAAGAATTGATGAAAACATGTAATAAATCGACACTAAAGAAACTTATAAAAAAAACAGGAATTACACCTTTCTTTGAAGAACTGACTAAGCATGTTAGAAAGTATTTTATTCCTAAAATCCTTGCCAATGATACTTCTTTCTCATTTTCACATATTACTCAAAATTGTTTGGTGTGGTGTTTTCAAAACTGGGGAAGTTCAAGTGCATATAATTATTATTAAAGCTATAAAATTATGTATTGTAACATGGCTTGTATATAATCGCCTTCTCTTCCTCCAGATTTTTCTCCAGCAAAAAGAAATTCACATACCGGGTTGTAACAGGGTTAATAGTTTAGAAGAGTGCCTGAAATGTGTGTATAAAGTCGGTTATGTGGAAGCTTGTGTGAAACTTGACTTTATAAAAGGGTACGTTGAAAATGATGATTTGAATAGTAAGAAAGTTGGACCAAAAAAGAAAAAAAGTCCTTTTTGTATAAAATATTACGATGCTGACAGAAAAAGAGAATTGAGAATAGAGAAAGAAAAAGTCCTGCTGAAAAAAAATAAAGGTCTGCAAGCCCGATGTAAAAATTTGTACAAACAAAGAAGTAGATTAATAAACGCGGTATGTAAAAGCTTTATCACGAAATATTCGTCATATATAATATGCTAGTGACGTGTTGCATTATGACTGAAAATTTTAATTACAATATTTTTCTAAACGTATTTCGCTTGTTTGGATGCTTTAAAAGTGAAGGATCCTCGTGGTTTAAGATATGCCAACCACTGGATTTATGAGTACTTACTTATAAAACTTAAAAGTCGAAAAACGTATATTTATTTACGAAAGCACAAAATTCTTGTCCTGCCCTATCTCAAAACGTTAGATAGATATATAAAAGTTATTATAGGCACATATGAATTTTTGGATAATACATTCAAAGTTTTAGCAGTTAAAACGGCCAAGATGAAAAAATGCGATTTGCGCGGTACGTATGAAGTTTCCTTGAAAAATCGTTCGGGAGTGGCCATAAATTACAATTTTATTAGGCTTCATATTTTTTCTAATACAGGAATGTTACTATTTGATGAGATGAAGCTCTCTAAAACTTTAGTATTTAACAGTAAACCCCTTAAAGTAAAAGGCTTCACGGACTTGGGAGCACTCACGTCGATACATCAGTTCAAGAAAAGAGGAGATCATTCCCTCGTTTTTATGTTTAAACCGTTTAAAGGAAAATGGGTGCAAACGCTTGGTTGCTTCTTGAGCAAAGGTAGCGCCACTGAAACCATACTTCATCAACTTATTATCGAATGCATCACTTTAGCTGAAAGGGCTGGATTAATAATATATGGGGTCGCATACGATGGCGCAACGCGGAATCGATCCATGTGGGACTTATTCGGGGTTACTGCAGACAAAGTTAGTGCCACGCATGTAGTTGATTCCAAGCGTGGCCTTTGGTTTGTCTTAGACTTTCCACATCTGATAAAAAATTTAAGAAATTTCATTTGTAAAATCGGCAAGTCTTCGAACGTTTGGGTAAGATCACAGTCAGCGTTTTGACCTTCTGAAATCAGTATTCTTACACATTTCAATACTAATAATAATAACACTAACCAACAGAAGGTGTTCTCGTATTGATGTCGCGGTAGGGCTTGAGCTTTCCTGTAATGACTTTGAAGGCCATGTTGGCAGTAGCACTGTTACTGACAGGGTTTCCCATGCCATACAGGCAGATCACGAAGAGGAAAGGGACTAAGCAGAACACTGAAACCCATAAATCATGGAGAGTATAATAAAGATATTGAAACGATGTGGACAACGAAAACTTGATTGAAGCTGAAAGCATAGGTGCTAAGGATAGTGAGCATCATGTACCGGATCCATTAAAGGAACATCCGGATATTAATAATGTTGATGTAGATAGTGAAATCCCAGAAAAACTACAGCACCTTGAAAGGAATTTCGTTCATGCTTTACTAGAGTTCAGATATGAAGAACCAACACTAAGGAATTCTGTGGTCAAAATGAACATCACACATGATTTGCATGTAATAATAGAATACCTCAATAGCAAGGTTTTACCTACGTATTTGACCGTAACAGAAACTGCGTTAGAGGTGTGCAAACTCTTGTATACTGTGCAGCTGTGGCAACCTTTAGAACATTGGGCCGCAGAACTAGACCTGTAAATGCAGTTTTTGCACCAGCAAGGAATCTAGATCCACCAATAAAGACTTCCACCAACGAAATAGAACCAGAAAGCTGATAAACCATGTTACGAAAATCATCCACCCTCGGCACATCGAGACATTAACACTATCAATATTGGATCAGATTTTGGATTTCCAACGTCAAAGACTTGATGTTCTTTCTTCCAGACTGCTACAAAATCGAAACTTTCAGAAAGATGAAAGAACGTTCTACCGTGAACTGACTGTAAAGCAAAATAATCCAGCAAGACACCGAAATCCCTCAATTGGAAGATATGACTAATTACTGGTCGGGTGTGTGGGGAAAAATGAGCAGTTGTAATTTGGACACTGCGTGGTTCAAACTGGAGACAGATAGGGCAGGCAGTAGCCCTGAAATGCAGCTGACAAACATCACTGCTTTAGATGTTTCAGCGGTCTTAAAAAGGGCAAGTAAGTGGAAAGTTTCAGACCCGGACATAGTGCACAACTTCTGGTACAAGTACCTGGCAAGTGTGCATCATGCGTTGGCAAGGTGTTTTGAGAACATGATTGAACACCCCGATCTAATGTCAGGCCTTATGCTCCAGGGTACTACGTATATCGTAGCTAAAAAACCAGATGCTCAAAATCCATCTGAATTTCGACCGATAGCTTGTCTTCCAATAATTTTAAAAATGTCTTACATCTATCATTGCAGATAAGGTATATTCTCATTGCGACGAGAATGGCATCCTTACAGAAGAACAAAGAAGATGTTTTACAAACTGGCGAGGCTGTAAAGATCTAGTCACTATAGACGCTATTGCCATGACTTAAGCTCGTAAGCATCAAAGGAACTTATACATGGCATACATTGTCTACAAGCAAGCTTCTCCTTCCGTGCCGCATAACTATTTGCTTGAAGTCTTAAAAATTTACAAGATCTGCCCACGCATTGCTGACTTTCTAAGTCATGCGATGAGGCTCTAGGGTACAAGAATAAAGTATTTTGATCATGGGCAACCAAGGATAACTAGATTAGTACGCATTAAGACGGGTATATTTCAAGGAGACTCCTTTAGTGCACTATGGTTCTGTTTAGCGTTGAACCCATTGAGCAAAACACTAAACAGCATGTCTAATGAGTTCGGAATTCATGATAATGAGGATGATCATCAAGTGACCCATCTTCACTACATGGATAACCTGAAGCTGTACGCTAGTTCAGCCCAGAAACTGCAGCAAGTGATCGATATCACGAAGCATTTTTCCAAGGATATCCATATAGAGTTCGGACTATATAATTGCAGAACAGTGCAGTTAACTAGGAGGAAATTAAGGGCCCCAGAGTTAGAGAACGGGTTTAAAAATGACATCGAGGCAATTGCTACAGGTGAATAATATAAATATCTGAGTATTCTTCAATCTAAGCGTATTCAGCATACAATAGTTAAAACGAGCCTGACGATTGGCTTCACTACGAGACTCAGATTGATTATGAAGCGTTTTCTCAAGTCGACAAACAAAATCAGGGCAATCAATACATTTGCGATCTCTGTCCTCACGCACTTCTTTGGACTCATCAAATGGCCTAACACCGACCTTGAAAAATTAAACAGAATTGTCCGCGTAGAAATGACGAAGCATTGAATGCACCACAAAAATTCAGCGATTGAAAGGGTAGTTCTACCACGACATATAGGGGGCCGGGGTGTTGTAAATGTCAAAAAACTGTGTGAGTCACAAGTTATACAGTTGCGAGACTATGTTAACAGCAAACTGAATGTTGCTCTTTACAGCACTATTTGTATAGCGGATATTGGCTACGCGCCCTTGAATTAGTCCTCATATAAGGCCTTGAATTTCAGGGCAGAAACCATGGAGAAATAAGAAGTACAATGGAGGCAGAAGGCTATCCACGGCGAGCACCCCAAAACGTTAGATCAACAACTTGCCCTTTACCTAGGACTATACTCTATAGATACATTCCAATGCCCGTTTTAGAAAGTGAAGATTACATCTTATATTGGGATGTTCCTATTAAAACGGATCATTACATCCGGGCCAATCGACCTGACATCGTGATGCGAGAAAAAAAAGGTGTTAGAGTCTACATTATCGACATTGCTTGTCCACTTAACTGAAATTTGAAGTCAACCTATATAATCAAGATTCACAAGTATAGCGAGTTAAGGCATGCAGTAAAGACCATATGAAGAAATGTGAATCATGCATCTATTCATCCCATTGTGATTTTAGCTACACGCATTGTACACACACGATGCACTGAACATGCTGAACATTTAGGAATCAGTAGTGTATTGGTAACAGCTTAGAGAGCGGTTTTATTAAACACCTGTCGCATTGTAAGAAACTTTCTTGACCATCAGGAAGCAAGTGACTAAAAACCTGTGGAGGAAAAGATGGTACCTTCAAGAAAGCATCCAGGGGTGACTGTTGTCACCATCAACGCTCGCGGCCACTCGTAATTGTATATCTACAGCATCATTGCAGGAGGTTTTAAGCACTGTATTATAGATTAACTAATAACATCCTGATTTCATCAGTCACTTGACTTAGTCCGTGGCTTTACTGAAAAATTTTGAAAATATTCTTGAAATGTTTTATTATGTACCAATTACTAAAATAAATTTGCAATAACCGTTTTTTCTTAAAAACTTCTTTAAAAATGGCCTTGTTTGACTAAATTAAACCTACTATTCCCTTAATGAATATTATTTCGTGCTTGGATTTGCTTTTTTTAGTATAGGCTTACGCGATTTCTTTAGTATCACTAGTGTTGGCGTGAAATCACTTGCCACTTTTAGGGGGGGGGGGGGGGCAATGCCTTTCATTTTTTTCAGTAGCTTTATGCGTTTTCTTTGTTTTTATTTCATTTGGTGTCAGATCACATGCTGCGTATTGCGGAAGTCGGAGCATCGAACTTTCAGTCAAAGCTGCATTTTTCAATTTGCTTGATAGACAAGGTTTTCCTCTTTTACCCCCGCTTCATTGCAATTTCCGTTTTCGACCTACATTGTGTAGGTGCTTAAGCGTTTCGTGTATCCTTGCAAGTAGCTGCATATGAAAGCTTTGAAAACTTCCTCTTCTCTTGAGTTTTACATTTCTCAGAATTGTCGTTGATGTTGCTCTGTTTGCACAAGAAGTACATTCTCGGTGGCAGGTAAAATTATATTATTTTATGTGTCACGCTCATGCAGGTTCACCGCAACTAACAAGTGTAATGGAAGGCAATGATTGGACTGCCTCGGTGGCATAGAATAACGTGTCTGCATTCAGTTGTCCAGGTCCTGCTGCTTGTAGAATTCCTTCTTCTTATTTGGATATAAGGTTAAAAAGTTGAATAAATGGATGTGTTAAACATCCTTTCGATTTTGTTTTGATTAGTTTGTGATTCTCTGGTACACTTTCTTTTGGATCTAAAACTAAGGAATTCTTGCAGTCATTGCAATGTAAGTTTTTTGTTTGTTTTTTTGTACAGCTGGAAAATCTTGATGCCTGACGAGCAACAAATCCTGCAACGTAGGCTAAAACTTAATCCGACGTAGTAAACTTGAATTTATCGTGATCTTCTAACAACTGCGTTGCACCTGCAACCCCGTTGCAATTTTGGCCTTTCGCAATAATTTTGTAGATTAGATCGTGCCACTTTTCTTGCCTATCTTCCTCATTTGTTATGTCTTTCAAACTCAAAATGCTGCTGATCGCCTCTCCGCTGGTAATTTTGGAGGTTTTACTAGTGAATAGGTTGACACCAATCTATACATCTGAATGAAAAGTACAGAATCGGGATAATCATTCGATCCGCATACCTCTTGCATTAGTCCCAAAAATCGCTGTAAAAATAATTGTCATTAACCGTACTCAGGAAGAATATGATGTGATTAATGTTTATGAGTGCCTGCTGAAATGCAAGACAAAAAATCCCTCTCATTGATTAGTCTTTTCCAGTTGTGAACAAAAAGTTACAGTCAATGAAATTAAAGAATTGAACTGTCTGAAGCGAAAAATATTTCAACTTGAAGTTGCTTTTGTATGCGTTGTAGTCTATGTGTTAAAAATTGAACTGTTTTTTTAATTCGTCGTTTTGCGTCAAAATTTTCGTAGATAATTGTTCTTACAAAATTCTACTATTTAGTTAAAAATTATCCGCTGATTGCAGTTTCAGTTTATGATTGAAAATTCTTCTTTTTAGATTTAAGATTCAACTATTCTACAATCAGTTCGCCTGTTCAATTAGAAAATTCAACTATTTCGTTGGTATTTCTTGTTTGGTTAAATATTTAACTCTTTTGGTAAAAATTCGTATCTTTGTTTAGTAAATTCATCTCTTTTGGTAGATATTTGATCTTTTTTCATTATGAGCACAACTATTTGGTTAAAAATTATTCTGGAGAGACCTTCATAGCTCATCTAGCCGGCTTAGACTGGCTGCAGTGATTCAGCGGACCACTACTTTCTCAACTGCGCATGTACCGAAAAGAGCGGTTCTATATGAAATAAATAACTGCGAAAAATAATAATACAGATATATATTTAAAACAAAGTTTTACTTTAAAAAATCAATTAAATTAAATCTAAGAAATAGCTAATTACTATAAATAATTTATTAATAAGGTAATATTACATGTTTATAATTTGTAATTTAAATAGACCCGCGCTTTTTGGTATATGCGCAGCAGGCAAAGTCGCAGTACGTTAGCATCACGGACTGGCTAGCTGTCCGCCCACATCGGCTGCATGAGGTGTAAAAGAGGCATCAAAAAAATTTTTTTCGACTGACGAAAAACCCAAACATAATCTAAAACTGTTCATACTTGTAACCTTTCTAAATTTCAGGCTTATCACGGACTTTTTTTCTAAAATGAAATATTTCAGGTTGGATAGGAAGTCCAAGAATATGTCTGTGTAATTAAATAATAAAACCAATACAACAATTGTAACGATTTTACTATTTAATTTAACAGCTTATTAAAAATTAAAAATAACATTTAAATAAACTTACAGCAAAAGATGATATAAAAATATATAAAATATAAAAATAATACAGCTGGACCTCAAGTCTATCAGCCAAATATATCGTGAACTTCTTATCGGCCCCCACCACTAGTCGCCCTGATTGTTTTTGACGTTTGCAAAAATAATGAGTAGAGATTTAAATCAACGGTCATTATTGATTGCTGCTCACATGTCTACTGGGCAACTGCACTTCTCCAAGCGACCTCGTTAACGGGAACCAGTGCTCCCAATTTTGGGAACTTTTGGAGCTGATCTTGCGTCGCGCCGACAACCCGATTGGTTACTGTTAACGTGCTGATTTTAAATTATAAAAATATTAAAATCTAATATTCATGATAAATAATGATTGGAAAATGTATCCAAAGTACTTTCTGAATCCTTGAAGGGCATTTTGAAGCAACAGATGAAAAAACAATTGATCTTTTTTACTTTAAAATTCCTGTATTTGATTAAATACTCTTATTTTTCAATCGGCAACTGAAGAAGACACCTTTCAAGGATCACACCTTCTAAATAAACTTATTAATACTTTAAATAGGATTTTTTAAAAGAACGTGTGCCTATTCTCTGTTATATTTTATTAAATAGGGAAACTGTTTACCTTTCTTAATTAAGAGAAGTTATGAAATTCCGTTATATTATTCTGAGAGTCTATTTGAAATTAAGATGCACTCTAGAATTATATTTAATTTTTTTCGACAATAAATAACATACATACTGGTGTGATTCATGAACTTAAATTATTTTAAATTCAAAATCACTTTTTTGATTTTCAGGTGTTCTTTAAGTTGTTAAAAAATTGTATGATACAACATTATCAGTACAATAATTAATTATTCTGAATTCATTTTTAGTAATTTTAAATCACATCATCGGGATTAAACGTAAATTTAATTTTGAAACTCCACAGAGACGAGAGCAATTCTTGGGACAAAAAAAAATATTTCTCTCTCTGAACTCAATATTCATAACCTCTTTTTCATCAAAATCGATTTTTTTATGTGTCATTTCAAAATCTTATTTTAGGATTAATCAAATTCTACATCGGCATTTCTGAATCAATAATTATTATAAATATTACATCTGAATATTTATATAATTTAAAATCAGAGCGCTAACAGGAACCAATCGGGTTGTCGGCGCGACAGCAGCGCAGTTCAAAAACTTACCACGATTGGGAGCACTTACGTGAACACTCTCCCCGAAAAGTACCACATCACCAGTTGATCGATTTGCTAATTGTGCAAAGATTCCTGTAGTTAAATAGAAAATAATTTATTTGAGTGATTTAGCGGAAAGTTTCCACTGTGACAATCACCTTCGAAAATTCCTAAGCCGAAACTTTAAGTTGTTATTTTCGCAACGCACCTACTAACTTTATGGACCATGATGACTTTTAAATACTGTGTCTGCTGTCAACATTATTTTGATGAATAAAGTGTCCTTATTGAACAATTTGTACAGAAATTGAATGGTTAATCTCCTGTATCATCTCTCTGAAGTACTTTGTAGGCGCAAGTATGTCAAGGCCTTTAAGAACGGACAATAGAATTTTCATAAAAATTACTAACAAGAGCTGAGATTATTCAGATGATTCGACATGGAATTATTCAGCTATCTTTTAATGTAGTGAAAGTTTTCATTTTTCATACCTTTAACTTTCTCCACCATCTGCGAAATTGCTAAAAGTGTGAAAGTTGAGTTGTCCCTGAAGAATTCCTTACAGTTGAAGTCAGATCGTCCTAACTATTTGTTTTATCCGTTTGCCAGATTTTGCTCTGTTAGAGACTGAAAAGCAGATGCTAGGTAGTAATAAGACTCTCTTAGATTGAATGACTTGATAAAGTATTCAACTAAGATGCTGTCGTCCAAGAGGAGTAATTTTCTTAGAAAATTTTTTTGATATACCTTCTTTACTTTTTTAATTATACCTTGATCCATAGGCTGGATCAGGGCTGTAACATTTGGAGGCAAAAACTCAACAGAGCAGTTTTCTTCCACTGCATTAAGGATTTCTTTTGACAGATGCACTTTTGCATCATCTAGTAATAGTACAACTTTTTCCTACTGGCCTGTTTCAGCTTGCATAGCCTTCACTGATGGTATAAAATAATTTGTATACCAATCAAAAAAAAATCTGCATCCATCCACGCAGACTTTTCAAGTTTGTACATTACAGGCAAAGTACTAACATTTTTATAACTGCGTGGGCTTTATGATTTTCCAATGACAACAACTGGTAAGCGAAAGGAGCCAGTCGCAATTTCGCCTGCACTAATTCGCTCTTTATCGCGTTTTCTACCTACATAAAGGAAAACCCCGAATTTAAATATTTGAAATTTATATTTTTTTAAAACACGTAAATTGAAAATTTGACGACTCTTTGAAATAAAAGTAATATTTTTTAGCCCACTCTGATATTTAAAGTATTAAAAAATTTACAAAATGAGTATTACCTGGACAGTCAGTTTCATATGTACATGCTAAAGTTTTATTAGGGAGGCTCTTTCAGTTAATCTCTGTTTCATCTGCGCTAAAAACTAAATGCAGATTGTATTTCTCTTTTTCAAGAAGGCTTTGGAATTTAAAACGAAATTGTATCTCTGCTTCCACACAGCAGATAGTTTTTCTCCTTGTAGAGTGATTTCTCTAATAACGTGTTTTATTTTAAAGCGTCCCAACCAACCATGACTCGTTTTGAAATCTTCGTGAGAATCGATTATCTTGTTGATTTTATTCTGTAGAATGAGCGCTTATTCACACAGCATAGGTCCACATATACAATGTATTTTCTACTTGTACGTCATGCGCTCCTTTCATGGATTTTCTTTTTTTACAGTTGATTTTACAGTTGATTTCACAGCATTATCCTGCTCACTGCACTCTTAGGCAGGTTATATTTATCGGAAACATCTACTTGCTTCATTCCGCCAGCAACATCTTCTATTATGTTTACCTTATCAGCTAGTGGTATCACTATTCAGCTATTCGCCGGCTTTTTCTTATGATAAGTCTTTGCACTCATTTTTTTTTTACAAAACTCTTTTACGTATGCTACGCTTACATATTTATGTGCAGTCTGCATCGTCTACATAGTATGAATTAAATATTATAGGTTATGCGTACGTGCGGTACATAATTTGCGCAAACTTCATAAATAAACAGGGCGACTACTGGTGGAGGCACCAGATGAGGAGAAGTTGACGAAATCGGTGGTTGACAGAATCGAGGTCCGACTGTATACAGAAACTATAAAGTTCATATAAGAAAAAGAAACTTACTGTACACTTAATAGATTTAGTATCCATATAACTTCATTAAAGACAATTAATATACGTGAGTATACTAAAATGAAAAACTGTTATCAATTTAGTAAAGATATAGGAAATTTAATATGCCCATGCATACTACAATTGCAAACATTTCTAACAGTGTATATTCTTCTTTATCCGGTTTTCTACCTATATGAGAATAGTCACTAAGAAATTCTTCTCTGTTGAATCCTGTTTTAATTATCATATCCATTTTCACGTAAACCTTTTACTACCTTTTAACCGGCATGAACACGCGTACGAGATAAACAGCGAGTGGCATCTGCTAGGCACTAACAACACTGAACAGAACCTCTTACCTAGTCTAACAGCTCATTTATTTAATTTACGAAAAATTAAATATGCCTGCACTTATGAGACTAAAATATTTTTATCATATATTCAATTCATTTTGTGCGTCTTTTCCAGAAACATTTATAGTTTGCATTGAGTCAGATCTTTCAAAAAAGTAAACATTTTTCTACAGGGCGCAATGCTTTTCTACATTATTCACCGCAGCGGTACCGTCTAAGTGCACATATTCAATTGCAGAGAAAATTATAAATCATGTTAAAGCTAAAGTATCACATAGTGGCTTATTTAAACATCTATGTGAGGAAATAAATTAGGATTATTTAGTGAAGTATCTACAATGGAGTAATATTTATCATACGTATTTACAATATGTTCTTTTCTTAAGTAGGACTTGCTATTGAGTTACACATAATAAAATTTGTACGAAGTTAAAAAATTGCACTTCTTCGCGTCAATCTAATAAAAGCCACGCATTTTTAAAGCAGTATTTTAGTAAAGAATTTAATTTGCTCTTATCTTACAATCTATTATTGTCTGCATCGTCGATTTGAAGGATATTGCTTAAGCAAACGCTTTACCACGTTTTGATATATTCTGGCATTCCTTTTTTCTTGAACACGATTTGATGGTGGTTTGACATTAATTCGAATTGGCTTGCGCTTGATTCCAGGAGTATGTACCAAAAATGCGCCGTCTAAGACGATAAGACGGTAATTCAGCAGACACATTTGGAACATCTAGAGCATTTAAAAAATTTTAAATACCATGCCATTTTGTTATTGTTATTTAAATATTTTGGTAAGAAATTTTTCATAATTATTAGACGCATATTTCACAGAGAAATTTTGATAAAATACCTGAGCCATTTTATCCTGACGGCCTTCCCAAGTCATATCCTCAGTGTAAAGAGGATCTTCTCTCGTCCCAATAAAAACTGGTTCCCATCTGTGATTTGGAAATTCTCTTCTAGTAACAATAAGTGGACTGATTCTTCCTGAATCAGGTCGAAGAATCCATCGTGTAAGACCAGGAAATCTCTGACAATGAGGGCAAACGTACCTTTAAGTATATTTTTCTTAATTACACTGGTCGACAAAATGTGATCTCTAATTGTTTCCATTGATGGTCATTGTTATGTACGAGCGATTTAAGATAAAAAAAAAACTAAATTCCATATTTCAAAATTCTGTTTTAACCATTTATATTATTAAGAACACCATATATTCATAAATATTACGAATATGTAAAAATCAGTTCTTCTTTCACATTTTGCGTTTCTTTTCACTCTAAAATACAGAAAATAAAAAAATTATTGTTTTCACCTCCTTAAAAGATTATAATTCATGGTTGCATATTTTTATAATTTTTATTTCATATTCTACTATGTAGTACAAAAATATTTTTGTTGTACGTTTAGTCTCGACCTTTTTTTATCTTAAGTAGCGAAGAAAGTCATTGAAATGAAGGTCAAAGAAGAAGTTTCGTTAACTGGTTCGACCCTTAACAGCCAAAGAACAAGATTTATTAAATAAGTAAAAAAATACAAATGATGTAAAGTATATTATATAAAGAGAAAATAACGATTTAAAAAAATTAAAAATTTTCAAATAAGAGAAGGCAAATAGGATGAAAAGAATTAAAATTTAAATAAAGACAAGATCAAGTTTTCTTTTGATACCAATCAATTTTTACTAAACCATTAAATCTAATAAGAAGATTGTCTAAAAACATATTTTTTAAATTTTCTTTAACTTTAGAGTAAATTTCATATTACGAATATAAGAATTGATATTTGAAGGAGTATATGGATGTCATCTTTAGGAACAGTTGTGATTATATTATCTAAGTAAAGGACGAAAAATGGAACTGAAATAAGGAGGACCTAAGTTCGAATTTATAGCAGATTCTAATGTGATACGTGAGCTCAAACTAAGAAATCCAGATTTAATGTTTACTAATGCCGATAAAGGCAATGTTACGATTGCTATATCTAAAACTAATTACCATAAATAATGTCTGATATCCCAAATGATAACAAAATTTATTCATTATCTAAAACTCAATACACTGCTACTTTTCAAGCAAAAAATAATAATTTGGTGTCTGATTATGTAAACATTTAAACTTGTTTGAAAATTGCATTGATCGGCAAAGAAAATAAACTCGGAGAAATAAAACAGGGAATTTTCAAAGTAAACGTAATGGTATATTTTTCTTGTGTTCGTTTCAACGGCACGTACAAGACTGGTGATCCTGATGACCAGTATCGATTGCTAGGCAAAATCTCATGGGCCTAATAGCATTCTTACTTGCAGGGTTTTAAATTTTGAACGAAATGTTTTATAAAAAAAATACTTTAAATAACTAATAAACCAATAGAATGTGATGTCAAATACCTTAAATTATACAATGATTGCACTTAATGTCTAAATTTTGAATATGACTCCGCCCGCCGTGAGGTGATAGTGAAATAGAAAGAGCGGTTTACAGCTCACCCTGAAACTACTAAGCTATTCTTCTCTTGACACTGCAAGGCCTTGCTTGATAACCTCGTTGTTCAGCAATGGAATGCCTTGACTGAAAAACTCCAGGTTCGGGAGCGGAAGGAATTGACTCTTTAGGTGCTTTGCAGTCGCAGTTCGGACGGTGACAACTCGTACTCATTTGGGCCATGCTGCAGTGGTCCAAATTGACGTGAATTCAGACAATTTCCCACTTGTGCCAGGAAAGATGTAAATTCTTCAAGCGTTAAAGTTTTGTTGTCTATGACGTGGCGCACCTGGAGGAATTATCCTTTTAACATTACGGAAAGCTCTTTTTAATTCAGCGTCAGCACCTTGAGAATGGGGGCCATTGTCACTGTAGAGGTCATACGGAGTTCCTCGACGAGCAATAAATCGACGAGAAGCGGCTAGAAAAGCATACGTTGTGTAATCCGTGAAAACTTTCATATGGATCGCTCGAACTGAAAGGCAGACAAATAGAGCATGGTAGGCCTCGTAATCATTATAACCTGGTCCTTATATAATCGAACCAGAATAGGTCCAGCAAAGTCTACTCCTGTGTGCTGAAATGATGGAAATAGAACAGCATATTCTTTTGGAAGATCCCCTATTATCTGTGAACTAAATTTAGCCTCGGCACTGTCACGAATACACTTAATGCATCCGTGAATGTGTGATCTCCACCGAGTTTGAAAGCCCTGAATCCAATATTGTTCCTTTAATATGCGAATAGTTAGTTGCGGTCCTCTGTGTTGAGCAATCAGATGAGCGTGTGCAATTATTAGATGGGTGATTCGATGCTGAGGAAGGATTATCAGATGTTTTTCATCATATAGGGGCAGAGAATTGCGTAATCTTCGGCCCACTAATATGATGTCATTCTAGATTATCTGGCTTCGGATGTGCAAGTTCCATACCGGACGAGAATTTACCGTATGCACTTTTATGTTTTCCTTATTTTTCTTTTCTTCCATGTTGATGTTGGGATCAAGCGGCTCTCTTGACTGAGGCCACTTCACTGAATGTTCCTGCAGCTAGGGTGGTCAATTCAACCACAATGAGTGTTGTAGCAGTTGATTGCGCGGTTGGCAGGCGTATTTGTATGTCGGATATGTGATTTACTACAAAGGTCTCCCAACGAGATGAATGACCTCGTATCCAAGCAAGTGTCGCGGCGGAATTTGTCCAGAAGCGTATTGAAACATCTGCGAGATTCATATCGCGTATAACGTGTTGGACTTAACGAAGATTCGCGCCACAAACTTCCAATCGAAGTATGCTGAGTTTTTAAGCGGCACTGCTTTTGACTTCGCGATCAACAGTGTCACTTAAGCTTGTGAAAGTTCGTGAAGTATGCGCGATTCAACGCATAAAAAATCCGTGAATTTCTGTACCAAGTTGAGTAAGATTTTGATCAATGAAACGTGAAATTGAGAATTTTTGAAGTTGATTGAAGTTCTTGCGATCTTGCGATCTTACGATATTCATCCCAGTAAGTCTTCAAATCACTGATCTTTTGTTTGGTTCGCTTTCAATTTGCGGAAAATCGACCTTGAAGCTAAAATTGTCCTTCGTGGGATCTAATGCAAGTCCTAGAACCTTTAAACTTTTAACTTCTTTAAGGTAATAAACTTCACCTGAGGCCAGCATATCAGGGGGTAAATTCTCAAGTACTTCTGTGATGTTGGAGGCCCCTTTTCTTAAAGGAAAACCGCCAGCTGTAAGGAGTTTGATAAGCACTTTTTGTCATTGCTTTGCTTTATCGATATCAGGAGCGCCTGTAAGCAAATCGTCGACGTACAGCTCCCATACAGAGCTCGGGATCCAATTAAGTGATTTTCCCCTTTGTCAAGAGTCGAAACAACTTTTCGACATCGGCAATTAGAACTACTGCGTGTTGTCACCACCTTAGAACCACATCGACAATATCTAGTTGCAATTTGGCCCATCTATTAGATGATGATTGAGTGAGGTTCCGTTCGTGTAAGATATTTTGTATTGTACACGACTCTTAGTTTGGTAGTACTACGAGTTTTCCAGAAGACGGCATGATGAGGTAAGTACACGAATTGTTCAGAGGGCCCTTTTATTGATGCGATCTCCATGTGATTGAGTTCGTGATACTCGTTTAGAAAAGCCTTATACATTGATGCGCGTTATTTGCCATGAGAGAGACGACGTTGCAATTTATACAGCAAGAATTTTGATGCAGAAAAAGACTTTCCCATTTTAATCCTCATTTTCTTCCATTTCAGCAATCCTTTCGCAGATGATTTAGCCGAAGATTGTATTTTAAGCTTCGATAACCCGGAGGCACTATGGCGTAATCCTTCCAAGAGGATAGATCCATACACATCGACTCCCAGAATTATTTCAATTTTTCTACATTCTCCTAAATGTAAATCTGCTAGAGGTTGAAGGACGATGAACTGACTTAGAATCGAACTGAGTTTTCTAACCTTAGCGGTGTACGAGAACAAGGTGTCCATCACATACGCTTTGATTTCTGTGCTATGCGCACTGCCGTCGATGTTTTCTAATTACAATTTTACGATCAAACGTTGTGGCTTTGTGAACTGATCACCGACACCAGACACTTCGACTTCAACCTTTTCGCGAGCTGGCCGTAATTACTGAGCGATTGATTCATTCACGAATGTGGATTGAGATCTCGGATCAGTTATCGCGATCGCGAATGCTGTACGACCATTAGCAGCGCGAAGTTTAATGCGCGCCGTTGCAAGAAAAACTTTGACGGGTATTACGGTCTTGTCCATCATATGATGGACGTTTGTTGCTAACTTACCGGATGGCTGAACAGAAATACATTCTTCAGCTGTTAATGTAGACTCCTGGTTACAGGAACTTACAATAGCTTCCACGTTGCCATCATTTCTATGCAGGAGAGAATCATGCTTTCGCTGAATCTGGATAAAGCGTTATGTTGAAGGACCGTTGGAAGAAATTTGACCTTCGCTTAAGCAACTGAAACAACAATGCTGCCGTCAAAGCATGAATTGACGTTTTCCAGGTTATTTCTTCTAAATGTTTGAAAAATGTTAAGTCTTGGAACCTACTGCAAATAGGACATTCCTTAGCCGTGGAGTGATGCGACTTCACACTTATTCTTGAACTATTGCTTGTCTTTGTGATAGCACTGGATGACTTATTACTTAAGGCTTCCGTTATAATTATTGACGCGCTTGCAGCTTCTAAGGCGCGAGCTTTATTTTCGCGAAATGTGTCAAAATGTTTATAAGTAGGAAATTTTTCTTTAAGAGGTGTCTCTTCTTCGTCTTTATCTACTGAGTGATCAGCAGCTTAACGCCATCGTTTGATCCAATTTTGTCGTAGTAAGCAAACCGAGATAATCGTCCCACTGATCGACTGGCAGGCTTAGGTATTTTAGAGTATATGTATTTTTACACGGAGAAAATCTGTGTGTTAAATTTTGCATAACTTAGTTCGGTAAACGGAGGACATTACGGCATTTTATTAAA
>JAAAKG020029348.1:0-19711 GCA_010014905.2 Druon quercuslanigerum
TTAAAACTGACTTGAATTATACATAAAATTGTTCGAAAATTTTCTGGCTTCATTTTTGAGAATTTAGAAAATATTTTAAAATCTTTTATGATTATTTAAAATATTCTCTTTAAATTAATTTATAAAAAAAAAGAAATACTTTGAATATTTCATGCAATCTTAAAAAAAGTTTTGTTTTAATCTTTTAAAATAATAAAAAATTCATTTGATTCTGCAAAATTAAAAAAATGCTTTAAAATCTTCCAGATTCATTATCCATAACTTTGTAAATATTTTAAAATGTTTTGAAATCTGTTAAATATTCTTTAAACTAAAAAATCATTTAAAATTGTCCGAAAACTCTTACGAAATTTTTTTTTCTTTTTAAAACCTTTTAAAATTCTTGAAAGCTTCGAAATTTTTTGTTCGAAATCTAATAAAATCTACATTTTGTTTTTAATAAAATTATTTTCTCGTCCTTTCAAAACTTGTAAATATCCTTAAAGCTTATCAAAATTTCTTCTAAAATCTTTTAATCTTAGAAAATTAAATTTTTTGAAGAAAATGCTTTTAATTTTCCCTGAAATCTTGAAAATATTTTTTCATCTTAAAAACTTCAAAATTTATCAAAAGCTTCAAAATATAACTTCAATAAAAAGAAGATTAATTTTTAACATACGACTTTTTTAACAAACACAAAAATTAATACTTTTTAAAGGAAACGAATTTTCTACAAAAAAGTTTGATTTTTTAAACGAAAAAAAACAAGTTTCCAAGAAAAAGTTAATTATTAATTAAATAATTAAATTTTAAACCAAATACATGAATTTTTTGCCAAAAAGTTGATTTTTCTGACCAAAATGATGAATATCTAACAAAAAAAATGATTTTTTTAACAAAACAGTTTAACTTTTTAATCAAATTGTGGAATTTTCAGCAAAAAATAAGATTTTTAAACAAAATAGTTTAATCTTTAGTGAAAAAAAGAATAAAATTTGAAGACAAAAGTTTGAACTTTTAATAAGGAAAAGGCGAAATTTTTACAAAAAATTTGAATTTTCGACCAAAAATTTGAATTTTTAAACTAAATTGTTGAATTTTCAATAAAAAAAGATTTAACATAATGTCGAAAAAGTGCGAAGAAAATTTCTACGAATGTTTTTTATTTTACAGGATTTTACCAAAATTTAGAAAATTTGAGTAGCATAAAAAATATTTTGAACCTTTTGACGCTTTTGGAAAACCTGAAAGATTCTAAAAATATCCTTTAATGTTTTATGATTTTTTTAAATAGTCTCTTTAAATTATTTAAAAAAAATAAAGAATCACTTTAAATATTTTATGCAATCTTAAAACAAATTTAGTTTTAATCTTTTAAATTGGTAAAAAAAATTCATTTGATTTTGCAAAATTAAAAAAATACTTTTAAATCTTCCAGATTCATTATCCATAATTTTGGGAACCTTTTCGAATGTTTTGAAATCTCTTAATTATTCTTTAATATAAAGAATCATTCAAAATTTTCCGAAAACTCTTACGAAAAATCTTGTATCTTCTTCAAATTTTTTTAAATTCTTTGAAGCTTCGAAGTTTCTTGTTCGAAATCTAAAAAAATCTACATTTTGTTTTAAATAAAATTATTTTTGTGTCCTTTCAAAAGTCCTAAATATCCTTTAAACTTATTAAAATTTCTTCTAAAATCTTGCAATCTTACAAAATTAAATTTTTTGAAGAAAATGCTTTTAATTTTCCCTGAAATCTTGACAATATTTTTTTTGACTTAAGAACTTCAAAATTGATTAAAAGCTTTAAAATATATAGTTTCAATAAAAGAAAGAATAATTGTGAATATTGCGGCTTTTTTAACAAACATAAGAACTAATATTTTTTAAAGAAAACGAATTTTTTACAAAAAAGATTGATTTTTTTAACGAAGAAAAACAATTTTACACACAAAAGTTAATTATGAACTAAATAATTGAATTTTCAACGAAATACATGAATGTTTCACCAAAAAGTTGAATTTTCTGACTAAGATGATGAATCTCTAACAAAGGAAATGATTTTTTAACAAAATAGTTTAACTTCTAACCAACTAGTTGAATTTTCAATAAAAAAGATTTTTGAACAAAATAGTTGAATCTTTAGTGAAAAAAAGAATAAAATTTTAAGACAAATATTTTAACTTTAAATAAGGAAAAGGCAAAATTTTTACAAAAAATATGAATTTTTCACAAATATTCGAATTTTCAACTAAAAAGAATTTAAGATAATGTCGAAAAAACATCAAGAAAATTCCTAAGATTTTTTTTTTATTTTACAGGATTTTACCAAAATTTAGAAAATTTGAGTAGCTTAAAAAATATTTTGAACCTTTTGACGCTTTTGGAAAATCTTCAAGATTCTAAAAATTTCTACATATCTTTTAAACTGGCTTGAATTGTACATAAAATTGTTCGAAAGTCTTCTGGCTTTATTTTTGAGAATTTAGAAAACATTTTTTATTGTTTTATTATTTTTTAAATATTCTCTTTGAATTAATTTAAAAAATAAAGAAATACTTTGAATATTTCATGCAATTTTAAAACAAATTTTGTTTTAATCTTTCAAAATCGTATAAAAATTCATTTGATTCTGCAAAACTAAAAAAATGCTTTCAATTCTTATATATTCTTTAAAATAAAAAATCATTCCAAATTTTTCGAAAAGTCTCACTACACATTTTTTATTAAAATCTTTTAAAAATCTTAAAAGCTTCGAAATTTGTTGTTCGAAATCTAAAAACATCTAACATTTTGTTTTAAATTAAATTATTTTTGCGTCCCTTCAAAACCTCTAAATATCCTTTAAACTTATTAAAATTTTTTCTAAAATCTTGTAATCTTACAAAATTAAATTTTTCAAAAAAAATGATTTTAATTTTCCCTGAAATCTTGAAAATATTTTTTTACTTTAAGAACTTTAAAATTGATCGTAAGCTTCAAAATATTCAAAAATGTGAATTCTCTTAGTAATTTGTCAGTGCTGGTAATTTGTGGTAGTAAAATGTCGAGAAAAAAAACTTTCGTGATATTAAAAAAGAGTTAAAATTGAAACTGTTCGTTTTATCAGTAATATTTAGAAGAGAATATTGTTATATTTATCATTGAAAATCATTTTTCAATTTTAGGTTTTTATTATAATTAAATTTTTAGAATTAATACTCCTCATTTGGAAATTGCGATTCGACTAAAGTGTATCTATAAAATATGTTTTATTGTTAGAGAGAAAAAGTGTTCGTGAAACTTAGATAATGGAAAAGCGCTTTTATGAGGCTCAGAAGGTCACTTACGTCGCCACAATTTTAAACAAGATAACTGTTCTTAAACAATCTCGAGCAATCTTTAACAATCTTTAATAATCTGCAAATATATTCTTTGATCATAAAAATTCTGTACTTTGTTAAAATCTCAAGCTTGTAAATGAAAAGTAAATATGGAAAATTTTAATTATCTCGAGGTCAGGTAAATTTAAACAATTCTGAAAATCCTTGTATTTTAATTTAACTGCAGTAAAAGTAGGATTCGCAAAAATAAATAAAAAAGAAACAAGTCTTGAAATTTTTCATAGTATTTCAAGGCTGTCATTCGGAACTAGCTAACCAACATTTTTTCGAAAATAGGTTTATTGCACAGTGTAGTATTTTAGCGTTGTAATGATTTTTTTTTTCTTCGCTTCAAGATATTTTTTTAAATTACTGTCGTTTATTGAAAAAGCAATTATTTTTATCGCCCTTTTATTTTTTTTAAACCTGTTAAATTTTAACCCTACAATTCTTGAACGATTTACTCGTAATTGGTTTTCTTTTTTATATAAAAACTTTTAAATCCTCATTCAGAAACTCAGTATCTCGGAAGATATTTTTTATTTTTTATTTGAACTAAAGATTACATTTTTTATAGCAATCTGGAGCTTAGCCTGTTTCAATTTGTGGCCGGAGTCACTTTGAGATTGTGTCCTGACACATCTATTCCTTGAACATTTTCTTTTTTAAAATTTATGAGTTTTCTAGAATGTTAAGCCGTGTTTTAGAGTGTAAACTATTTTGAAATACTCTTTTTGTAATTTTTTAATGTTCTAGAACTAGTCTAAATGTTTTGGCAGGGATACTTGAAGAATGTTAAATTTTCTCTAATAGTCGGATATGTGGAGTAATCCCGAATGCTTCAGAAATATCTAGGATTTAGTGATTAGAAATTAGAAATTAGCGACGCACATCTCGTGACCTACCCTGGTAAGTCCGTAAAATTTTCTCTAATAGTCGGATATGTGAAATAATCCCGAATGCTTTAGAAATATCTAGGATTTAGTAATTAGAAATTAGAAATTAGCGATGCACATCTCGTGACCTACCCTGGTAAGTTCGTAAAATTTTGGTAGGATCGTGTCTATTTGGACTTATCTTTCAATGTTCTTTAATGTTCTTTAATAATATAAATTTTTCTACATTTTAGAATGTTTCACAATATTCTAAAATGTTTCCCGGTCGATTTGTAACAATCTAACCTGCATTGGCACAACAGGTCTCTCCAAATAGTTAACCTTTGGATTAGACTGACGAATAAGTCGCAACATTTTTAAATTAAGCAAGAAGGAGAGGTCGCGAGATGTGCGTCGCTAATTAAACTGGAGCTTCACAGGGTGAAAAAATATGAAAATCCTTTGAGTGTGTATTTTTTATTTTGATCCAATGAGCCTTAGTTTTCGAAACATCAAGAAAATACTTACATAGAGATTCCTCGAAAACCAGGCCTAATTGGATCAAAAGAAAAAATGCGCACTTTCACTTTGTGAAGTCTCAGTCGAATCGGCGACCCACATATTTTGAATTCTCCTTTTAAGTTTAAAAAAGTTTGGTAGGGATGGCCTCTATTTAGAACTTTCTTTTAATACTCTTTAATGTTCTCTAATCTTTTCTAATTTTTTTATATTTTAGAATGTTTCACAATAATCTATAATGATCCCCAGCCATTTTTTAACAGTCTGACTCGAATGGACACAACAGGTCTCTCCAAATAGTTAACCTTTAATTTAAAATGAGAAATAAGGCGCGACATTTTTACAATTAAGTGAGAAGGATAGGTCGCGAGATGTGCGTCGCCGATTCAAGTGAAGCTTCACAGGGTGAAAGAATATGACAATCCATTAGGTGCGTATTTTTTATTTTGATCCAGGCCTTATTTTTCAAAATATCGAGAAAATACTTAAACATCGATATCTTTGAAGCCAGCCGTTATTGGATCAAAAGAAAGAAATACTCACTTTCACTTTGTGAAGCCTCAGTTTAATTAGCGGCGCATATCTTTTGACATCTTCTTTTACATTTAAAAAAGTTTGGTATAAATGGCCTCTTTTTGGAACTTTCTTTTAATACTTTGTAATGTTCTCTAATATTTTCTAAATTTTTTCTATTTTAGAATGTTTCACAATATTTTAGGATGTTCCTTGGTCGATTGGTAACAATCTGAATCGCATTGGCACAACAGGTCTACCCAACTAGTTAACCTTTGCATTAGAATGACAAATAAGTCGTGAAATTTTTCCAATTAAGTAAGAAGGAGAGGTCACGAGATGTGCGTCGCTGATAAAACTGAAGCTTTGCAGGATGAAAGATCATGAAAATCCATCAAGAGAGTTTTTTTCTTTCGATCCCATGGGCCTTAGTTTTTGAAATATCCGAAAAAATACTTACACATCGATGCCTCGGAAAACAGACCCCATTGGATAAAAAAACGCACTTTCTCTCTGTGAAGCCTTAGTCAAATCGGCGACGCACATATTTTTACATTTTCTTTTATATTTAAAAAGGTTTGGTAGGGATGGTCGCTATTTGGACCTTTCTTTTAATACTTTGTAATGTTCTCTAATCTTTTCAAAATTTTTTATATTTTAGAATGTTTCACAATATTTTAGGATGTTCCCTGGTTGATTTGTAATAATCTGACTCGCATTGGTGCAACAGGTCTTTCCACGTAGTTAGTCTTTGAATTAGAATGATAAATAAGTGGCGACATTTTTAAAATTAAGTGAGAAGGAAAGGTCGCGAGATGTGCGTCGCCAATTCAATTGAAGCTTCAAAGGGTGGGAGAATATGCAAATCCATTAGGTGCATATTTTTTCTTTCGATCCCATAAGCCTTAGTTTTCGAAATATTGAGAAAATACTTATATATCGATGCGTCGGAAATCAGGCGCCATTGGATCAAATGAAAGAAATTCGCACTTTCACTTTACAAAGCTTAATTCGACTCGGCGATGCACATCTTTTTACATTTACTTTTAGGTTTAAAAAAGTTTAGTAAGGAATCTTCTTTATTGGGAGCTTTCTTCAAATATTCTGTAATCTTCTGTAATGTTTTTTTTTTATATTTTAGAATGTTTTAGAATATTATAGAATGTTCTCTGGCCGATTTGTAAAAATGTGACTCGCATTGGCACAACAGGTCTCTCTAAGTAGTTATTCTTTGAATTAGAATGACAAATAAGTCGCAACATGCGAGACGTGCGTCGCGGACTCAACTAGAGCTTCACAGGGTGAAAGAATACGAAAATCATTTAGGTGTGTATTTCTTCTTTCGATCCAATAGGCCTTAGTTTTCGAAATATCTAGAAAATGCTATTTTGTCGGCGACACACATCTTTTGAAATCTCCTTTTAAGTTTAAAAAAGTTTGGTATGGATGGTCTCTATTTGGAGCTTTCTTTTAATATTCTGTAATCTTTTGTAATGTTTTAAAAGTTTTTATATTTAAGAATGTTTCACAATATTCTAGAATGTTCCCCCGTCGATTTGTAACAATCTGACTCTGATTGACATAACAGATCTCTTCGTGTAGATTATAATTGAATAAAAATGACTAATTAGCCGGAATTTTTGTACAATTAACTAAGTCTAGGAAAGTTTGGTCGTCTGCAATCCTCAGCCATCGTTGTCGATGGCGATGGCGATGGGTGATGGCATCGTAGCATCTCTCGCCGGGTTTTTCTGAGGCCAACCGGTAGCAGTGCTGCCGATTCGCAGAATTGCGTCAGTAGCACTAAATGGCACTGCCTGAAATATCTGATTTAATTACATCGATTCTAGGAGACAAAGATCGATACGAATGCACCGGTCTTAATTGCGTCTCCTCCTCGGCTCACCGAAGCGATGGTGCTGCCAACTACCAACTGCCACTGTAAAATAACTCTTGTTAACCGTGAAAATGCGACCGCTCGGCTTGGTCTTTGCACCGACTCGTTACGAATGATTAAGTCGATTCGCGGCCAGCGACATTGTACGAGTACCAAAGCCGTTCTACCAGTCTAGTTTCAGCTGCTACATTTTTACGTCAATGAAAATACCTCTTTCCACACAAATCCGCATTTCCACGACCTAGCAGCTATATTAACAGTATTACCTTTTTATTGTTATCTCCGTTCCGATTATCTTATGAGTAATATTTTATTTCTGGATCCACGCAGATAGGTGTATTTCAAAGCATGCTAATCTCTACCAAGATTATTATGTGTGACTTTTCAAATTGAGGTTAGAATCTGTGAGAGTTATTATAGTACAAATTAGTGCCCTCGATCATTTTACTCGAGAGTCTAGTATATCATTATTAGACTGGATAATTATACTATTGAGTAGTGTGTAATTATATAGTAGACAGTTTTATTGAGACCAATCAGAACAAAGTGGCTATATTTTAAAAAGTTTTAAAGCATTGGTTTCTGCTAGCTAATTTTATTTTACATCAGTCAAATTTTGACTGACTCAATTATTAACGTATGATTTAATGGAGAAATCAGTAATTTCTAGTGGGAAAACAGTATTTTTAACAGATTAACAAATAATTATTTGTGGATTTGTTGGCTTTGTGAAACTTTCCGCCTTGGTTGATTACTAGAGAGATTGATCAGCGAAATGGTGTCGGAGTGATTTTTTTGATCTCTAATTTAAATAGAGCCATGAAATTACTGATACTTAGTTAATAGCAGTGACTGATTTTTCTGCTTTGATAAAATAGTACAATTATATCTATATTTTAAAATGTTCAGATAATTTAAAATGACTGATTCGGCCAGTGGACTTTACTGATTAGATCAACTCGTCTTTCTTAGTAGGAAATAAATATTCCTGGTTCAGAATTCATCTTTTTGATTAAATTTAACTGTTTTTTATTTGAAATAAAAATATTTTTTGTTGAAATATGAACGATTACATTTGTTGTTTAAAATGTATCTTCTTTAATTAAAAATTAAAATATTTGCTTGAAAGTTGAACTACTCTGTTAAAAGTTAATTATTTTGGTTGAACATTTTTGGTTTAAAGTTGATTTTTTAAATTTAAATTTAGCTAAATATTCAACTATTTAATTGAGGATTCAACGATTTTGTTGAAAACTAATCTTTTTTGGTTGAAATTTCAAATTTTTTTAATTAAAAATAAAAAATATTATAAGTTTAAAATATCAAGTATTAGATTTTTCTTTTCAAATTTATCTCTTTTGGTTCAAAACTTAAATACATAGTTTTATTGAAATAATATGCTAAAAATTACTTTTTTTGTTAAACATACAATAATTGAGTTTCAAGCTCATTTTTATGATTCAGAAAGGAACTTTTTTGTTGAAAATTCGATGCTTTTTTACGAAAATTTATTATTTTTTTGAAAATTATTATGTATTCTGTTGATAATTCTTCTTTATTGGTAGAAAAAATCTTTTTGGGTTACTATTTTTCTTTTTGTTTGAAAATTATTCTTTTTTATTAAAAAAATCGATCTTTGGTAAAGTGTTTAACTATTTTGTTAAAAATCCAATTGTTTGGGTTGAAGATTATCACATTAGTAGAAAATTCAGCTTTTTGTTGAAGATTTAACAATTTGGTTCAAAACCCGCTTTTTTGTGGTGAAAATTAATTTTTTCCTTATTGAAAATTAAACTATTCCGTTTTTGGTTGAAAATTCATTTTAAAAAATGAATTAAATATTCAACTATTTGATTGAGCACTTATCCTTTCAATTGAAAATTTATCTTTTTGGTAAAGAATTTAACTTTTCTGCAGAAAATTGGTTGCTTTTTGGTAAAAAAAAATCATTTTTTAACTGAAAATTTATTTAATTTTTTGTGTAATATTGGTATTTTTCAGTTTAAAATTCAAAAATTTGCTTAAATTAAACAAATTTGTATTTAACATATCAACTTTTTTTTTGAAATATCAGAATTTTTTTTTTAAATTGAAATATTTTGATTTATGGGTTCAATTTTTTTTTTGTTGAAGATTCATAATGTTTCTAAACATTAATTTTTTTTATTCAAAATTTTAATATTTCATTTTTGGTGGAAATTGATATTTTGCAGTTGAAAATTTAACAATATCATTTTTCGTTAAAAATTATTTTTTTTCAGTTAAAAATGTAATTATTACCTTCTTATTTAAAAATTGATATTTTTCTGTTAAAAATTAATTGATTTTTTTGAAAATATAGTTTTTTCTGAAAATTAATCTTGTTTAGTCAAAATTTTAACTTTTTGTATGAAAATTGTTGTTTTTTGTTAAAAGTTGAAGTCTTTTTATTTAAAATATCAACAAAGGTTTTAGTATTTAAAATTGAAATATTTTTTGGTTGAAATATCCAAAAATAGAAATTTGGTTAAAAATGTAATTTCATGCATTTAAAATTGTTTTACTTGGTTAAAAAATCATTTTTTAACTAAGTATTTATCATTTAAGTTAAAAATCAACATTCTTAATTAAAATGTAACTATTTAATATTTTGTAGAATATTGATATTTTTTAATATAAAATTGAACTTTTTGGTTGAAATTGATCTTTTATAGTTGGAAATTTAACTATTTGTTTAAAAATTCATATATTTTGCTGTATTTTGTTTAAATTTCGTATTTATTGATAACTAATAAATCTTGTTAGTTGAAAATTAATCTTTTTGGTTAAACTCCACTTTTTTTTATAAAAAACATCAACTTTTTCTTGAAATATCAACAAATTTTCTATATAAAATTAAAATATTTTGATTAATTTGTTAACTAATCATTTTGTTGGTTAATGATATATATTTTTTTGTTAAACATTGATTTTTTTAAAGTAAAGATTTTAATATTTCATTGTTGGATGGAAATTGATCTTTTGTAGTCAAAAATTTAATTACGTCCATTTTCGCTGAAAATTGATTTTTTGTAGCTAAAAATCTAACTATTTTCTTTAAAATATAAATTTTATTTTGTTGAAAATGAATCCTTTCCAGTTCAAAATTAAAATTTTTAAGTTTTTTCAAAATTTCAAGTTTTTTATTTTAATAATAACTTTTTCCAGAAATATCAACAAGTCTTTATTTCAAATAGAAATATGGGTAAAATATCAAATATTATCATTTTTGTTTGAGAATTTATCTTTGTTTATTTAAAATTTTAGTACTTTGTTGAAAAATAATTTTTTGATTGAAGCTTCGTCATTTAGGTTGAAAATTGATATTTTTAGTTGAAAATTCAACTTGTTAATTTAACATTTTATTATTTAGTTTAAAAATCATCTAAAAAATTAAAAATTAAACTATTTTGTTAACATTTTTATTGTCGTTTAACTATTTTAATAATTTTTTTAGTTGGAAAATTACTCTTTATCAGATGAAAATTTAACTTTTTGTATTGAAAATCTCACTACCTGATTAAAAGTTGACCTACTTTGGTTAAAATGCATTCCTTTGGTTAATGATTCAGCATTATATTAAAAAATTCATCGGTTCGCTAGAAACTTTTTGTGATTTTGTTGAAAATCAATATTCTTTGTTAAAATGTCAACCGATTGGATAAATTAAAATAACTGATTTCATCAGAGACTCAAACTGACTGATAAAAAAAAACTTTTGATTTATTAGTCAGCCCTTGAATCCGCATTATTCAAGTCAGTCTAAAGTCACTAATTCAAACCCACTTTTGTCTTATTTGTCACAATAAAAAATATATCTTCACAGACGAGAATGAAAAACATTTTTCTTTAGAAAAAAGTTTCATCCAATTAGTTGTAAAATGTTACAAAATTTGGAACATTAAAGAGAAAAAAAAATTGAAAAAAATTTTCAATTCAGGTAATACTCAGACCCAGATGTACGCTCCTGGAAGAAAAAGGAATGATAACTTGAAGCAACGAGGTTATGACATTTTGCAGCAATGATCGGTAAGTAGATTAGATTATTGCCATATTATCCCTCGGGCTAGAATTGGCAAATTCTGTTTGCTGCTCCTGGCCTTCTTTCGCTGATGAGACTCTCTGGCAAGAGTCTCCACCAGATACGGGTACCACAGGTACAGTCTTTTGATTACACGTGGGTACCTATCACAGCTTCGTTAATTTGCATGTCGTTCGAGGTATCTCGCCGTAATGAATAATAGATTAACGGCCTCTTATTAGGCTGTGCGACCGTCAAATGTTAGAACGTTCTAAAATGGCCGCCTGATGAAGGCCAGGCCGAGTTTTTACGACGACCGGTTTAGAAGTTGAGCTCTCGCACACCAACTGCCTTAAGTTACAGGTTCGAAACCAACCAGCTTGTGGTCAAGACCAGGCCCAATCATAATCATTAAACTGGAACGCCGTGCTTAGCCAATCCAACAATTCCAGCAGACCCAAAAGTGGCCTTCGTTCACTCCCATCACTTTTTTTCTTTACTATCATAGCGAGATACCCATTTCGCAGGACGTTCAACCGGAAATTCGATTTTCTGATCGATTGAACAACTTTGAGTTTTAAGATGTTGAAAGGAGTCACTGAATCGAATCCGCAAGAATTTTCACTGATTTAGAACGCGTAATTACTGATTCAAAAAGCTAGGAATCACTAAATAAAATAAGTAAGGATCTACACTGATGAAGAGTGAAATCTGATTTAAGATTGGAGAATACCTTGATCAGTTAAACTTATTGAGAAATCAGGGACCATTCGTTTTAGATTCTCTGAAGAACGCACAATGTTAATTAAGAAGTTCATATCTCGTAAAATATTTAACGCAGGATATTCGTCGTGGGCTGTTTTAAAGCTTATTTTATGGTTCAACTAAAAGGTCTTATACAATTTTTCCCTATGTTTGAAACGAAATTAATAATCCAATCAAACGTGTTGAGAAAACTTTGCAATTTCACGTTCTTCTGTGAATAACAAACAATTGTTCAAGAAATTAATAATGATATTTTAACTTTTAAAGGACGTCCATCAAAACATTTAAAGACAAAGGTCTCTGTGCTGCTAACTTGTTCCAACAAATGGATCTTCTTTCTTAATATGATAATAACAAAAACTAACGTCAACAATTAAAAATCAAAATGCAAGACTTCCAAATTTAAAATTTTTCAAAAGCAGACGGTAAAACAAAATGATTTAGAAATAATTTTCCTAACTAAATAATTTCCTTTTAAATAAAAACGGTTTACAAATTTAAAATTTAAAATTTATATTACTTATTTTTCTTTTTCTTTACTTCACTTTATTATTCATACAGCGGCTTCAAAGTTCTGTTTAAATTCAATTGTGAACTGAATCTTTTGAAATGAAATATTTTGACATTTTGTTTTAAATCCACGTGTAAAATACATTAAGAAAACAACTGTCAAATCAAAAAAAAATTTCTTGAATTAGGAAATTATCTTATAGAATAGTTTCTATAAAAAGTTTTTTAATATAAAGAAATGATTTTATCTTAAACAAAACTATTAATTCATTGTTTCAAATAATTATTTATTTCGCTCAAGGAAATATTAATTAAACGAAGGAATTTAGTTATTGGTTTAAAGAGATAATATACTGATGTTTAAAAATTATCGTTAAAATCGTTTAAATATTAGCCAAGTGGAATTTTAAATCAAGAAAATATTTCTTTAAAACAAAGTAAAGTCCTTTCGTTAAAATCCAAGAAAGATTATTTTAATAGTAATGTTTTTTTCATGAAGTAAACGAAAATTATCAAAATATTTTAATCATAGCCAGTATACTAACTTTACTTTTAGATGTTTTCCTTATTGCGTAAATCGAGCATTTTCTTGAACATTGTTCACTGAGGAAAATGGATTATAATCTCGAATTTTTAGATTTGGGATAGAATTTGATAGACAGTACGACATAACTTTTATATATTAGGTTTGCTGAACCAGAATATGAATAATTAACATCCAGATTGTATTTAGCTGATATCACTTAATGTAGATCAGTTTAGAATTTTATTTGGAAGATGTTGAATTTTGTAGGCATACTGGTCTATACTGTTGACAATTTGTCCATTTTAAATAATAAAAAATAACCTATCTCTATAGTTTATTTGTTTCAATTTTGTATCTTCTTTTAATATGGCTTTATGATTAGCTAATTTTAATTGATGTTTAACAAGTAAGAATTAAATTAGGTGCTGGATTTGGTTGCTATGCTGGTCCATACTGTTGAAAATTTGTCGCTATTTCCAATAATCCTTTGAATGAACCCATCTGTATATTTGATTTGTTTCAATTTGTTCCACCTTCTTCTAGCCGTGCTGTATGATTAGCTGATTTAAATGATGTTGATTAGGTCAGAATTAAATTAGAAGATGTAAAAGTTTGTTGGAATACTGGTCTATACTCTTGTGAGTTTCTGCATTTCAAATCCTTTAAAAGAACCCATCTGTATAGTTGATTTTTTCCAATGTTGTATTTCCTTCCAACTATGCTGCAGGATTAACTGATGCTATTTGATATTCATCAGGTAAAAATTTCTTTAGAAGATGCTAATTTTGTTGGTATACTGGTCAATACTGCTGACAATTTCCGGCTATTTCCCATAATCCTTCAAAAGAACCCATCTGGCTTGTTGATTTTTTTCAGTGTTGTATCTTCGGCAACAGCACTTCATGATGAGATGATTTTCAATGATGTTCAGCAGGTAAGAAATAAATTAGATCTTGGATTTTGTTGCTATGCTGGTTTATACTGTGGACCCACCTATATAGTTCGTTTTTTCTACTGTTTTATCTTCTTTAAACACTGCAGTATGATTACCTGATGTTGATTGATGCTAAGCAGGTAACAATTATTTTACAAGATGTTGGAATTTGTTGGTACGCTGGCCTATATGTTGATTGGCCTATACTGTTTTCAGTGTCTTTATTTACAATCCTTTGAAAGGATTCATCTGTATAGATGGTCTTATTATTGTTGTGCCTTCTTGAAACCATGATTCATGATTAGCTGAGGTTAATTAATTTTTAATTAAATCATAAGATGTTAGATTTTGAAGGTGTACTGCTCTATACTGCTGACAATTTCTCGCTATTTCCAATAATCCTTTGAAAGAACTCACCTGTATAGCTAGTTTGTTTCAATGTTGTATCTTCCTCCAACATTTAGCTGATATTATTTGATGTGCAGCAGGAAAAAATTAAACTAATGTTAGATTTTGTTGCTATACTGGTGTATACTTTCGTCAGTTTCTGCATTTTCAATCTCTTGAAAAAAGTCATTTCTATAGTTGGTTTGTTTCATTTGTGTATGTTCTTTCAACCTGCTGTATGAGCAGCTGATGTTATTTGATATTCAGCAGGCCGCAATTTAATTAGAAGACGTTGAATTTCATAGGTATGTTGTAACATATCGTCGAAAATTTCTCCATTTATATGTTTTGAAAGAACCCATCTGTATATTGGATTTGTTCCAATATTGCATCTTTTTCCAACAGCGCTGTAGGATTAGCTAATATTACTGGAATGGTAGCAGTTAAAAATTAAATTAGGTATTAGATTTTGTTGCTATACTGTTTCATACTGTTAAAAAATGTCTCGTTATTTTCAATGATCCTTTGAAAGAACCCACCTGTAGAATAGGATTGTTCCAATGTTTCATACTCGTCCAACCGTGCTGTATAATTAGCTATTGTTAATTGATGTTGAGCAGATAATAATTCAATTAGAAGTTCTTGGATTTTGTTTCTATATTGGTCTATACTGTTGTCAGTTTCTGCATTTTCTATCTCATGAAAGAACCCTTCTGTATAATTGTTTTATTCCAATTTTGTATCTTCTTCCAGCCGTTGCTATTATTAGCGGTATTATCAGTTTATGTTAATTAATGTTGGGCAGGTAAGAATTAATTTAGAGGATGCAGGTTTTGTTTTTTATAATGGTCTATACTGTCAAAAGTTTCTGCATTTCTAATCCTTTGGAAAAACCCATCTGTATAAATGGTCTTTTTATTGTTGTATCTTTTTCCAATCGTACTATATAATCAACTGATTCTAAACCAACTCTTAACGGACCAGTATACCAACAAAATCCAACATCTTCTAGTTAATTCAAATTTTACTACTGTTTAATATCTATAGATTGCTGTCCCAAATTTTAACCCCAAGATCACAAACATCATGATCGATTGTGCTCAGTGCAACAAACATTATCCGAAATTTGTGCACATTTTTGACCTATCCTAAAGTCTTAGATTTAGTCAAGTAAAATTTCTAAAACTTTGTTGCCTTCGATCTAAACAATTGCAAGTTAAAATTCGAAATTATTTTGCTAAAAAATTAATTTCTGCTCCTATTTTCATCATATCGGTCGTAAGTAATTTCTTTGGTACAACTTCCGGTCAATTGCTCATGGTTATCCTCGGACGATGCCATTCCTTCCTTCCTCATCTCGTCCCCGTAATCTCGACAGGAAGTATCGAAACGACCGTTTCGCTAAGACGTTTATAGTCAGTACTCAGTAGAGAGCACTTGCCAGAGAGATGCTGGAGAGCATGAACGTGTACATGAGAACCTAGTCGGCAAATCGGCGAACCAGCCAGCCAGCCAAGCAACAAGCCTGCTGGCTGGCAGTCAGTACCAGTATTTGGGACAAGGTCAGAGGCCCTGCCGAGCCAAGACACTGAGCTGCTGCACCGACGTATAGCTGCAAAACTGCACTTTCACTTCTATTCGACTCACTGCGTTTCATGCAAACTGTAACTCTCCAACGTGGCAAGCGCCAGAATCAGCAGAGTACGAGTACTTCTTCCAATTATATAATATTCACCAGAATCTTCTTTTTTTACATTTTTATCAAGGCTTTCTTTTAATGTCGAAACGCTCTTTGATTTTCTTAGTTGGAGGAAAAAATAATTAGATTTTATACGTGGAGAATCAAAATCGGATTAGGCATTAAGTGACTGTTCAGAAACATATTACGTGATACTTTAAATGTTGGAGAGGGAGAGTTTGCTCTAAAGTAAAAAAATTTCCCATAGGAGGGGACCGACAAAGTTTTCTAAGACGTGACACTTCTTTCAACAAAAAATGAAAAATTTTAATTCTTTTCGAAACATTGAAGATAAATATTATCCACAGAAAATAATTTGGTATTTGCATTCTTGAGTCAAAAAAAGTAATTTTGTAGAATAGAGTTCAATTTTCAACCCAAATAGTTGAGTTTCCGACAAAAAAAATTATTTGCAGCCAATAGAGGTGGATTTCGAACCCAGAAAAATTACATTTTTTCCATAAAAGATAAACTTTCAAACCAAAAGGACGAATTTTCAATAAAACAGTTAAATTTTCGACTAAAAATAAAGCCTATTAAAATTTTTTAAATTTTTAAGAGAATAATTAAATTCTTAACAAAATGGTTGCATTTTTTTACCAAATAGATCAATTTTCAACGAAGAATATTAATTTTCTGCCCGAATAGTTAAGTTTTCAAGCTAAAAAGTCAAAGTTTTAGAAAATAGTTAATTTTTAAACTGGAAAAAAAGACTTTAACAAAACGGTTAAGGCCTCCAACAAAATGATGACATTTCACCAAAAAATATCAATTTGAGACCAAAACGTTCAACTTTCAAATTATAAACGAAGAACTTTCACCAAAAATGAAATTGATATATTTTTAGATAAAAAATAGGTTAAAAAAATAAACTAATTTTCGAACAAAAAAAGTTTTTTTTCTACCAAAAAGTTTAATTTTCAACCAAAAATTCAAAATTTTAAACCAAGCAGATTAATTTTCTGCAAAGCAGTTGAATTTTTAGCCTTAAAGCAATAGATGAGATGAATTTTTATCTAAAATTATGAATTTATATTTTTTAAGAATGAATTTTTATGAAAAGATTTTAAAATTCAACCAAAGAGTTGACTTTTTAATTATTTATATTAATTAAAAATTAATTTAAAAGTTGATTTTTAACCAAAAAGATACAATTTCTAGAAAAAGGTGCATTATCAACAAAATATATGAATTTTAAACCAGGTACTTGATACTTCAACTAAAAGAGATACATTTTAATATACAAAAGAACAATGTTTAAGCAAAAAATAAATAATTAAATTTTTAGTTGAAAATTAATTTTTAAACATGAATTAAACAAATTTACAACAAAATAGTTACATTTTTAACAAAAATAGTACAATTTTTAACTAAATGAAATGAATTCCGAACCAAAAATATAATAATACTTACTTAAAGCAAATATTACCTTTTTAACAAAAAATAACTTAACTTTTTAGAAAAAATTATATTTTTAGGTAAAAAATTAAAGTCTTTTGCCTTTTTGACTTAAAAATTCCACAATTATGTCATCTCTGTTGGCGCAGATTTGATCTTTTCTTGTTAAAAGTGCAAATTTTTTGTTGAAAACTAGCTTAACGTTTTACCGTTCTTTTACCGTTTTTTATTCATCTATTTTATTGAATTAAACTGTTTTTATATTATTTTTTTTTAAATTTTATTTGAATATCAACAATTACAGATTCTGTTGAAAATTCGTCTGTTCCCGTTAAATTTAAGTTTGTTTTATTTCAATTAAATTTTTTGTTGTTTTTAAATAAAATATCAAATATTATATTTTTCATTCAGAATTCGTCAATTCTTTATTTATTATTCGTCATTTTATTTTAAAATTCAAATATTTGGTTCAAAATAAATAGTTCTTGATTGGAGTCTAATATAATAATAAATATATTAATAAATCAATTATTTGACCATTTTGTTAAAGATTCATCTTTATTGGTTGAAAATTTAACTATTTGTTTAATACAAAACCCTTAATTTAAATAAATCGTAGAATTTTTAACTAAATGAGATGAATTCCGAACCAAAAATATAATAATACTTACTTAAACCAAAAATTAACTTTTTACAAAAAAAAACTTAATTTTTTAGAAAAAAATTATATTTTCGGGTAAAAAATTAAACTCTTTTGCTTTTTTGACTTAAATATTCCACAATTTTGTCATCTCTGTTGGTAGAAATTTTATCTTTTCTTGTTAAAAGTTTAAATTTTTGTTTTGAAAACTGGTTTATTGTTTTACCGTTTTTTAATATTTTTTTTTTAAATTATCTTTATATTGAATTCAACTGCTTTTATATTAATATTTAAAAAAAAATTATTTTAATATCAACAAGTACAGGTTTTGTTGACAATTCTTCTTTTTCCGTTAAATTTAAATTTGTTTTATTTCAATTAAAATCTTTTTGTTTTCAAATGAAATATATAATATTATATTTTTTATTTAGAATTTGTCTTTTTCTGATAAAATATAACTACTGGGTTTAAAATTGAACTTCTTAGTGATTTTTTGTTATTATTCGTCATTTTAGTTTAAAATTCAAATATTTGGATCAAAATAAATAGTTCTTGGTTGAAGTCTAATATTTTTTGTTAAATAATTTGACAATTTTGTTGAAAAATCATCTTTTTTGGTTGAAAGTTTAACTATTTGTTTAAAACAAAACCCTTATTTTTGTAAATTTTCCCTTTCGCTAGAAAATTCGAATATTTTTTTTTTTACAAACACAACTTTTTGGTTGACAATGAAGTTTTTTCTGCAAATTCAACTATTTAGTTGAAAAAATGCAAAAGTTTCTGATTAAATTTTTATTATTTGTGTTGAATATGTTCACAAATTGGTTTAAAATTCATCTTTTTGGGTTAAAAATTCAACTATTTAATCCATCATTTTCTTGAAACTTCGTTCCTTTATTTTCAACTTCAACTATTTGATTGTAAGTGCAACTATTTGGTTCATAATTAATTTTTTTCAATGCAACTATTTTGTTGAAAATAATTCTTTGCTTAAAAAAATCTATAAATTTTGTTAACTATTCTTCTTTTTACAAATATTAAATTATTTGTTTAATAATTCAACTGCTTTTGGTTATATTTTAATCTCGTTTGTTTGAAAATTAAACCACTTCCTTTAAAATTCATCTTCCCAGGTTAAAAATTCAACTATTTGTTTAAAAATTCAAGTATTTTGCTGAAATTTTATCTGTTCTTGTTAAAAGTTCAATTTTTTTTAAAACTGGTTTATTGTTTTACCGCTTTTTTTATTTATATTTTTTATTGAATTCAACTGTTTTCAATTTAATATTAAAAAAAATATATTTTTTAATATCAACAATTACAGTTTATGTTGAGAAATCTTTTTTTCCCGTAAATTTTAATTTGTTTTATTTCAATTGAAATCTTTTTGTATTTTAATGAAATATCAAATATTTAATTTCAGTAGACTTTCGACTGTTGTCGAGTTCGGACGTCCTTCTTCGCGCTCAGTGTTTACACAAGAAAGCGTGTTATATACCACAAATCACATATTGGATTACATTTGGAATAATAGTGCAACAATAGTGAAGTGACAGTGGGGATTTTTGTGGGAGGGTTGCACTGAGGTGCAGCCTCCGATTGAAGATGTCTACCCAAGGAAATGCCT
>JAAAKG020029359.1:0-17788 GCA_010014905.2 Druon quercuslanigerum
TTAGAAAATTCCCGAATAATAAAATTCCCGGCAGTTAATAATATTACCGAATTGGAAAATTCCCGAATAATAAAATTGCCGAAAAATGAAGATATCGAATTGGAAAGTTCCCGAATAATAAAATTCCCGAATTAGAAAATTTCCGAATGATAAAATTCACGACAGTTTATAATATTACCGAATTAGAAAATTCCCGAATAATAAAATTCCCGGCAGTTAATAATATTACCGAATTGGAAAATTCCCGAATAATAAAATTCCCGGCAGTTAATAATATTACCGAATTGGAAAATTCCCGAATAATAAAATTGCCGAAAAATGAAGATATCGAATTGGAAAGTTCCCGAATAATAAAATTCCCGAATTAGAAAATTTCCGAATGATGAAATTCACGACATTTTATTATATTACCGAATTAGAAAATTCCCGAAAAATAAAATTCCGGGCAGTTAATAATATTACCGAATTGGAAAATTCCCGAATAATAAAATTGCAGAAAAATGAAGATATCGAATTGGAAAGTTCCCGAATAATAAAATTCCCGAATTATAAAAATCACAACAGTTTATAATATTACCGAAAAGGAAAATTCCGGAATAATAAAATTGCGTAAAAATGAAGATATCGAATTGGAAAGTTCCCAAATTAGAAAATATTCTAATGATAAAATTCACGACAGTTTATAATATTACCGAATTAGAAAATTCCCGAATAATAAAATTCCCGAGAGTTAACAATATTACCGAATTGGAAAATTCCCGAATAAGAAAATTCCCAGGAGTAAATTATAAAAAACCGGAATTGCAAAATTCCCGAATTTAAACAATTACACTTTTTTATAAATATGTCTAATTAATTACAAATACAATAATGAAATTGTATTTTTTTAAATTATTTTTAATGTTTAAAATGTCGAAAATTATTGTTTGAATTTAAAGTAACAATAATTTTAAACACAATATTTCTGGGTGGGATTTTTTTAAATGTGCATAGAATTTACAAAAATATAAAAAACGTTCGCAAAAATCAAATTTAAAAATTTATATATATAATTTTCTTTTTGCAAATCGTTATAAGATATGATAAAAACAGCGGGTGGTTTTTTCTTGGGTTCGAGGGGAAATTTTTGTCAAATTTAGAGGGTGTGAAAAAATCCAATTTCTAAATTTAAATAAGGAGAATTTAGCTTGCAGATGTTACTCTAAATTTGACCAAATTTGTCCCTCGAATCCAAAACAGAATTATCCTCTCTTTTCATCGTACCTTATAGCGATTTTATAAAAAATATATGTAAATTCAAAATTCGATTTTTGCGAATGCTTTTTGTATTTTTTGAAATACTATGCACATTAAAAAATGCTTCATCCAGAAATATTTTATTAAAAATGATTTCTATTTTAAATTCAAACAATAATTTTAGAAGTGGTAAAAATTTCAAATATTAAAACAAAAAACTTCATTATTGTGTTTGTCGCCAGCAAAACATATTTATAAAAAAAATTGTAATTGTTGAAATTCTGAAATCTTACAATTCGGGAATTTTCAAATTCTGATATTTTATAATTCGACAATTTTTGTCGGAAAATTTATTATTCGGGAATTTTCTAATTAGGTAATATTATTAACTGCCGAGAATTTTATTGTTCGGAAATTTTCTAATCAGGTAATATTATAAACTGCCGAGAATTTTATTATTCGGGAATTTTCTAATTCCGTAATATTATAAACTGACGTGAATTTTATCACTCGGGAATTTTCCCACTCGGGAATTTGATAATTCGGGAATTTTATTATTCGTGAATTTTATTATTCCGGAACTTTCCAATTTGGTATTTTTATTTTTCGACAATTTTATTATTCGCAAACTTTAATATTCGGGAATTTTTCAATCTAGTAATTTTATTTTTAGGCAATTTTTTTATTTGTGAATTTTATTATTCGGGAGATTTTTCTTCAAAAGAAATCCTGTTTGGTTGCAAATTCAACTGTGTTGTTAAAAATTCGTCTTTTTAGGTTAAAAATGTAGATCTTTTTGTAAAACATTAACCTTTTGTTTAAAATCCATATTTTGTCGCTGAAAAGTCAGCTAAAATCTTTCTTGCACAAAAATTTAACTCTTTTTTTGAAGTTTTTTTTTATTATCTGTTTTAGAAAAAAAATTTCGTTCTTCTGGAATAAAAATGCAATTCTTCGGTTGAAAATTCAATCTTTTTTTTAAATTTTGTCTTTTTAATTTCAAAATTCCACAGCTTTAGCAGAAATGTCATCTTTCTTAGATAAAAATTCAACTATTTAGTAGAAAATTAAACAATTTGGTTGAAAAGTCATACTTTTTTAAATTAAGTTGTATAAAAAAGTCAGACTTTTTCATGGAATTTAATATTTTGGTGTTGAGAAAAGAATTGAAATCTTTTCTGGGTAAAAATTTACTCCTTCTTGGAAATTTTTTTTTCTATAAAAATTTAGCTATTTTAAGAGAAATTTAGTCTTTGTTGGATAAAAATGCAAATTTTTAGTTGACAATTAAATTGTTTTTTTTTTAAAACCATACTTTTTAGTTGAGGATTCTACTGTTTTTTTGAAAATGTAACTATTTTATAGTAAATTTACTTTTCCTTTAAAATTCATATTGTGGTGTTAAAAAACGACTGAATCTTTTCTGGTTGAAAGTTCGACTTTTAAAAAAATGTGTCAGTTTTTATTAAAAATTCCTATGTTTTTGTACGAATTTTTATCTTTCTACGATAAAATTTAAAATGCAACCATTTAATAGAGAATTTAACTATTTTGTTATATTTTCATCATTGTTGGTAAAAACAAAATTCGTCTTTTAGGATTGAAAATTCATTTTTTATGTAGAAAATTTTTTTTTTTTTTAAATAATATTTTGATCCTGAAGAGTCAACTGGAATCTTTTCTGGATAAACATTCAACTATATTTTTGACATTTTTTAAATATAAATTCAGCTGGTTTAAGAATAATTTCATCTTTTTTGTACATGAATGCAACTATTTAGTAAAGAATTCAACAAGTTTGTTAAAAAGTGCATTTTTTGTTTAAAAATCACCTTTTTTGATTGAAAATTCCATTTTTATCGTGGAAACATATTTCTTGTTTAAAAACTCATATTTTGATCGTGAAAAGTCAATTGAAATCTTTTTTAACAGGAAATTCAACTATTTTTACAAAATTTATCTTTTACATTTGTAGTCTTTTTTGGTGGTTTAAAATTAATTTTTTATCTGAAAATATAACTTTCCCATTATTTTAAGATTGATCTTTTTTAAGTAAAAATGCTCCTCTTTTAGAAAAAAAATCATTTTCTTGATTTAGAATTTCATGTTTGTTAGGTAAAAATGCATCAGTTTTCTGTAAAATTAACATTTTCAAATATTTAAAGATTTAGAATTTCAAAGGTTCTTAAAAATGTTAGGGTATTAAAAAAAATTCTAAAGTATTTTTAATATTTTCAAGAAGTTTAAAATTTTAAACACTTTAATACTTTTAACTAAAAAAAATTGCAATGGATTTAAAAAGATTTTTAAGGATTTTAACTATCTTAGAGCATTTTTGAAGTTTTCAATAATTTGAAATTATTTCAAGGGATTTTGACAATTTTAGAGTATTTTGAAAAATTCCAAAAAATGTTCAATAGCTTTTAAATTTTTTAAAGAATTCGAAGTATTTGAAATATTTTAGGGAAATTTAAAAGAATCAGATGAATTTTTAATCGATTTCTATCATGTGCAGTGATTCCGAAAGATTTTAAACATTTTAGCCAATGTTTAAAAAATTTTGTTTGATCTCCCGACTAGAAACTTAAAGCTTCAAAATTCTTTTTTTGAGACCTTGATGCTTTCTTTTAAAAAATCGCCTTTTTAGCTTGAAAATTCTACTATTTGGTTGAAAATGTAACTTAAAATTTTTCGTGTCCATAATAAAGCTCATAAATTTTTCACTGAGATACAGTATTCTGAAAATTCACTACAAATTAGGAACATTTTTTTGACCCTTTAATTTTTTTTCCATTAGTGTATATTCTAATAATTAAAAGAGATTTTAAAGGTTGTTAAAGATTTTAAAGTATTTGAAAAAATGCCATTAAAGTTGAGCATTTTAAATTAAACATTTACAAAAAATTAATTTCAATGAAGTTCAAAAAATTTTAAACGATTTGAAATATTTAAGGATGTTTTTTTTTATTTTTAAGTGATTTTTAATGATTTTAAGGGATTTGAAATATCTTAGGAGATTTTTAACAGATTTCAATAATCAGAAGAGATGTTAAAGGATCTTAAAAATTTTAGGGTATTTAAAAAAATTCCAAGGTATTTTTAATATTTTCGAGCAGTTACAAATTTTTAATTAAAAAAAATTAGAATGGATTTTAACAGATTTAAAAGAATTTAAACTATCTTAGAGCAATTTAAAGGCTTTCAATAATATGAAATTATTTCAAAAGATTCTGAATGTCTTAGGGTATTTAAACAAATTCCTAAAAATTATCAATAGCTTTAAATTTTTTTTTTAATTTCAATGTATTTAAAATATTTTAGGGAAATTTAAAAAAATCAGATGAATTTTTAATCTATTGCCACAATGTGAAGTGGTTCCGAAGGATTTTAAAGATTTTAGCAAATTAAACAAAAATTACCAAAAATATCTCCCAACTAGAAACTTAAAGCTTAAAAATGCTTTTTTTTGAGACTTTGATGCAACCATTTTTCACTGAAATACAGCATTCTGAAGATTCACTAAAAATTCGGAACACTTTGTTCACCCTTTATTTTTTCTATTAGAGTAAATTTCAATAGTTAAAAGAGACTTCAAAGGTTTTTAAAGATTTTAAGGTATTTTGAAAAATTCCAATTAATTTCGAATATATTGAAAAGTTAAAAAATTTTAATTTAAAAACACTTTTAAGTTAAACATTTAAAATAAAACATTTACAAAAAATTAATTACAATAAATTTCAAAAGATTTTAAACGATTTAAAATATTTCAGGATATTTTTTTTAAATTTCAAGGGATTTTTAATGATTTTAAGAGATTTCAAATATCTTAGGATATTGATAATAGATTTCAATAATTAGAAGAGATTTTAGCAAATTTTTAAAAAATTTTCTGCCAAAAGATCTCCGAACTAGAAACTTAAAGCTTAAAAATGCTTTTTTTTGAGACTTTGATGCAACCATTTTTCACTGAAATACAGCATTCTGAAGATTCACTAAAAATTCGGAACACTTTGTTCACCCTTTATTTTTTCTGTTAGAGTAAATTTCAATATTTAAAAGAGACTTCAAAGGTTTTTAAAGATTTTAAGGTATTTTGAAAAATTCCAATGAATTTCGAATATATTAAAAAGTTAAAAAATTTTAATTTAAAAACACTTTTAAGTTGAACATTTTAAATGAAACATTTACAAAAAATTAATTACAATAAATTTCAAAAGATTTTAAACGATTTGAAATATTTCAGGATATTTTTTTAAATTTCAAGGGATTTTTAATGATTTTAAGATATTTAAAATATCTTAGGATATTTTTAATAGATTTCAATAATTAGAAGTGATTGCAAAAGATCTTCAAATTTTAGGGTATTTAAAAAAATTCCAAGGTGTTTTTAATGTTTCCGAGCAGTTAAAAATTTTAAACAGGTTTCAATTTTTAATTTAAAAAAATTGGAATGGATTTTAAAAGATTTAAACTATCTTAGAGCATTTTAAAAGTTTTCAATAATTTGAAATTATTTCAAAAGATTTGGAAGAAATTTCTTTTAATTTTTGAAATATACCCTAATGAAAAAAATTGAAGGGTCAGAAAAATGTTCCGATATTTTAGTGAATGTTCAAAATATCTCAGTGAAAAATGGGCGCATGAAGGTCTCAAAAAAAAAAAACAGTTTGAAGCTTTAAGTTTTAAACCTTAAAAAAATTTTAAAGGATTTCAAAGTATTTCAAATATTTTAGGGAAATTTAAAAGAATCCGATGAAGTTTTAATCGATTTCCATAATGTGAATCAATGAAATTCAAAAGGTTTTAAACGATTAGAAATATTTAAGGATATTTTTTTTATTTTCAAGGGATTTTCAATAATTTTAAGGGATTTGATATATCTTAGAATATTTTTAACAGATTTTAATAATTAGAAGAGATCCTTTGAAATTTCTTCTAATTATTAAAACCTGTTAAAAATATTCAAAGATTCTAAGATTAAAAAGTAAGGATTTTAAAAATTTTAGCAAATTTTTAAAAAGTCCGAAATTGTTTTTGCCAAAAACTCTCCCAACTAGAAACTTAAAGCTTCGAAATACACTAAAAATTAAGAAATTTTTTTTGACCCTTTAATTTTTGCCATTAATGTTTGAAAAACCCCTAAGATATTTTTAATCTCTTACAATCTTTGTAAATGCATGCAACTTTTAAAATATCCTTAGTTATTTAAAATCCTTTAAAATATGTTGAAATCCCTTGATTTTATTCATAATTTTCAAAAATATCTTAAAATATTTACAATTATTTTAAATTTGTTGAAATCCCTTGACATTTTCTGCAGCTTCTTCAAATTCCTTTAAAGATTTAAAAAGATCCTAAAATATTTTAAATTCTTTAAAATTCCTTTTTATTTCAAATTCTCTTTTAAATAAAATCTGTCAAAAGGACAAAAATAATAAACAAGTAACTCAACACATGGTTTTAATTCCAGAAAAATTTGGAAAACTGTTTGCACCAGTAAAGTATGACATGCAACAAAATATTGACGTGAGTAAAAAATTCTGAAAATTACATCCTACTATAAACTACTTCTTCATTGTATCTAATCTTTTACAGAAATTATACACAAAGTATAATTCTGATAAGGAGAGTCACTGTACGTTGCAAGATATGATATTGTCGGAAAAAACAGCCGGCGAAAGCATAACCGCAACTGACGCCTTGCTGTGGTTAAGAAGGCAAATTTTTAGTTAAAATTAAATTATAAACAAAAGCGTAGCGCCTCTTGCAGAACAATTTTTTATTACAAGTTTTCCAAATGGTATTATTTCTAATTGAAAGCGTTCTGAATTGTACACTTTTAGATTAAATTTAGAAAATCGGACAAATTTATTAGAAAATATTTGAAATTATATCATTTCTAATTTAAAGCTTGTAAAATGAAAGAATTTTATTTTAAATATAAGAATCGCAAATTGCATTGATTTAAGATTATAAGAAAATTTCGAAAATAGGACAAATTCAAAACGTTAAAAATGAAATATTTTCCAAGTAAAGTTTTGAAAATTCGATCAGTTAAAACTCAAAGAATTAAAACTGTATTATTTCTAATTAAAAGCGTTCCAAATTGAAAAATTCCAGATTTTTTTTTGTTTAAATTGACAATATTATGAAAAAGGAGCCCAAATTGTATTATTTATAATTCCAAGCGTTTAAAATTGAACAATCTTATTTTGAATTAAAGAATCTTGAATCTGAATAATTTAAGATTAAAATTTCGAAAATAAAGTTAAAAACGTTAAAAAATAAATGTTTTTAAATTAGGATTTGGCAAATTCGCAACACCTTTCTTCTGAAGATAATCCTTTTAGTTATAAACTTTACAATTTGGTTGAAAATTTATTAATTTTCTTAAAAAGACATCAATTTTGGTTTCAAATTGTTTAAAACTCTTATTTTGGCATTAAAAACTGAATTCCAATCTTCTTTGGATGAAAATTTAACTCTTTTTGTAAAGGTTATTTGTTTAATTTATCTGTTTTAGCAGAAATTTCATCTTTCTTGAATAGAAATGTAACCTTTAGGTTAAAAATTTACAATTTGGTTAAAAAGCATAATTTTTTGTTGAAAATCCTACTGTTCAAATATAATATTTGGGTGTTGAAAAAAGAACTGAAATATTTTTTGGATGAAAATTCAACTCATTTTAAAAATTTTGCTTTTGTTTAAATGAAAATCCATCTGTTTTAATAACATTGTTAACTTTTTGTTTAAAATTTATATTTTGGTGTTGAAAAATGAACTGAAATATTTTCGCATGCAATTTTAAAAATATCCTTAGATATTTAAAATCCTTTAAAATATGTTTCAATAAAAATGTTAACTTTTTTTTTATTTATATTTTAGTGTTGAAAAATGATTGTAGAAAATTTGTCGTTTTTTATTACAAACTTATCTATTTTGGTATAAAGTTTATTCTTTTCCGCATAAAAATGCAACTATTTGATAGAGAATTTAACTGTTTTGTTAAAAATTCATTCTTTTTGGTTTAAAATTCGTGTTTTTAGATTAAAAATTTAATTGTTTTTCTCCCAAATAGAAACTTAAAGCTTCAAAATTCTATTTTTAAGACCTTGATAGCACCAATTTTCACTGAAATAGCGCATTTTGAAAACTCACATTTTTTTTAACCTTTAATTTTTTCCATTAGTTTATGGAAAAAACCCTAAGATATTTAAAATCTCATACAATCATTGTAAATCGCATGCAATTTAAAAAAATCCTTATATATTTAAAATCCTTTAAAATATGTTTCAATAAAAATGTTAACTTTTTTTTTAATTTATATTTTGGTGTTGAAAAATGATTGTAGAAAAAATGTCGTTTTTTATTGGAAACTTATCTATTTTGGTATAAAATTTAATCTTTTTCGGATAAAAATGCAACTATTTGATAGAGAATTTAACTGTTTTGTTAAAAATTCATCCTTTTTGGTTTAAAATTCGTGTTTTTAGATTAAAAATTTAATGTTTTTTTCTCCCAATTAGAAACTTAAAGCTTCAAAATTCTATTTTTAAGACCTTGATAGCACCAATTTTCACTGAAATAGAGCATTCTGAAAATTCCCATTTTTTTATCTTTTAATTTTTTCCATTCGTGTATTGAAAAAAACCCTAAGATATTTAAAATCTCTTACAATCGTTGTAAATCGCATGCAATTTTAAAAATATCCTTAGATTTTAACTGTTTCGTTAAAAATTCATCTTTTTTTTGTTTAAAATTCGTATTTTTGAATTAAAAATTAAATTTTTTTCTTAGAAAATTATTTCATGTGTTTAAAAACTCATATTTTGGTCGTAAAAACTCGACTGAAACCCTTTTTAACAGAAAATTCAGCTATTTTGTTTGAAAATTTATCTTTTTGATTTAAAAATTGATCTGTTTTAGAAGAAATTTCTTTTTTTTCTAAATGTAAATGCAACTTTTTTGTTAAAAATCATTCTTCTTTACTTGATTATTCTACTAATTTGTTCAGAAGATTCAGTTGAATCACTTTCTTATGAAATCACTTTTTTGTTACAGATTTATATTTTAAGTAAAAAATTTATATCTTTGGTTGAAACTTTAATTATTTTGTTAAAAACTAATCTTTTTTAATTAAAAATTTGACTATCTGGTTAAAGGTTAAACTACAATGTTGCAAATTTATTTTTTATATTAAAGGCTTATGTCTGGTTGAAAGTTTAACTGTTTAGTGGAAAAAAGTTGTTTTTTTGGTTTAAAATTCCTATTTTAACAGAAAATTCAACTTTTCCATTTGTTTAAGATTGATCTTCTTTAGTTGAAAATTCGCCTTTTTCTAACAGTTTCGTTGCAAATTAATTTTTTGCTGAAGTCAGATTTTTTGTTTGAAAATTCAGTTCTTCTAGAGAACATTTTGTCTTCTGGCTTGAAGATTAAAAAGCCTTTTTTTAAATAAATTAATAAATTTGAAACTGATAAATTTGTATACGAAATACTGTTTTATTCCGTTTATTAAATATTCTACGTTAAAAGTATTGCAAGATTAAAATGCTGGTATTTGAAAATTAATGATTTGAAATGAAATATTAGTCAAAGAAAAATCTGGGAATTTCGAAAATGTTTTCGGTTTCCCATTGTTTCGTAAGAGGCGCTACGAGAGATGCAAACTAACTAAATCCGGATTCGTGAATTTTCTAAATCAATGAATAATATTTCAGAGGATTACATATGATCCAATTATTTTTTGAGAATATTATTCACGACTACAAAACTGGAAACATCACTGAAGATTTAGTAGCTTCCTTGAAGAAATCATACAAAGAATCTTTAGAACCCTATCACGGTTGGATGGCACAACAATTATTTGGTGCAAGTATTTTTCAAGGCAAATCAAAAACAGCTTTTTAAATTCAAATTATTAATAAAAATTTATAGATCAATCGTAAAATAAAGGTAAGAGTAAGTCATTCAGTTTGAAAATAAAAAAAATTAATGTTTTAATTACTGCCCACTTTTTCTTTCGTAGTTCTAAATTTTTAAAACATAACATTACTGACTATTAAAAAAATTCAATGACATCCTTCAATGTTTAGCCAAATGATGAGTGTTTAAACAAGAAAATTAAGTTTCTACAGGAAAGACAAATTTTCAACAAAATAGTTGAAATTTCAACTAAAAAGTACAGATTTTCAACCACACAGTTAAATTTTAAACTAAAAAAAATCAGTTTTCAACTAAAAATTGAATAGTTAGATTTGTAGGTGAAAATATTACTTTTCAGCCGAAGTGATAAATTTACAACTAAATGATGAATCTTCCACTGGAATAAATAAATTTTTAACAACGAAAATGAATTTTCAACTGAAAAGATTAATTTTTACTAAAAAAAAGACAAATGTTTAACAAAATTAATGAATTTTTGGCTAAAAAGATTTCAACAAAAAACTGAATTGTTGAATAGTTAGTGAAAAGAATTAACTTTGATCCCCCAAAAAAACAATTTTCAACGAAATAGATTCTAGTTTCAACTTTAGCAGTTATTTTTAAAATAAAAAGTTTAATTTTGAACAAAAAAAGAAGATTTTTCAAAAAGTACATCAATGTTCAATTAGATGAATAAATCTATAGCCAGAAAAATTCTTTGTAACAAAAAAGTCTAACTTTCAACCACATACAATAAAAATACAATACAAAAAAAAACACGAATTTTCGACAAAATAGTTAAGTTTTCAACAAATGTGATGAATTATCAACTAAAATGAAGAATCTTAAACTAAAAAAGGTCAATTTTCTACATAAACGATTTTTAAACAAAATTGTTAAATTTTCAACTACTAAAAAATCAATTTTGAACCAAAAATAAAATACTGAAATTTTTAGAAAAAGAAAATTGAATTTCCACTTATATATACAATTTGCAAAAAAAGAAGTGAATTTTCGGCTAAAAAAAATTTCAATCAAAAAAGGAATTATTAAATTTTCTGTTAAAAAAATTATTTTTTAACGAAAAAAACGAATTTTTAATAAATTAGCTGCATTTTCAGCCATAGAGATAAATTTTCAACTAAATTAATTAATCTTCATTCAAAAAATTACTTTGTAACAAGGGAGTTCAGCTTTGAACTAAAAAATATTTTAATATTAAATAAAAAAACTTTTAAGTTCAAAAGTTAATTTTCATCATCAAAATTTGTTCAATAAAATAGTTAAATTTTATTCGAAAGACGTGAACTTGCATCTAAAATAAGAAATTTGTAACCAGAAATTAAATAGTTCACTTTTCAGTTAAAAAAATAATTTTGAACCAAGAAAAAGGAGGTGTGAACGAGCTTCTTAAATTTTCAACCAAAAGGACGAATTTTCAAACAAAAAGATTAATTTTCTACAAAAAAGTAGAAATTTAAACTAAAAAATGAATTTTTAAACCAAAGAGCTTTTTTTTAACAAAATAGTTAAAGTTTTAACAAAAGAAATTATTTTTCAACCAAAGAAAATGAATTTGCAAACAAGAAGAATAATTTTCTTGAGAAAGGAAATTTTCTAACCCGTAGTTGAATTATCAAATAAAAGGATAAATTTTCGAGAAAAGAAAAACGAGTTTTTAACAAAATAATAATTTTTAACAACAAAAATATTTTTAGCAAAGTACTTCAAACTTTAAAAAAGGTTTTGAAATTTTAACAAAAAACTTAAACGTTTGACAAAGTCGTTAAATCTGTAACCTAAGAAATAAATTTTTAACCAAAAATAAAATACTGAAATTTTTAGAAAGAGAAAATTGAAATTCCAATAATATATACAATTTGCAACAAAAGAAGTAAATTTTCGACTAAAAAAAAATTTCAATTAAAAAAGGAATTATTAAATTTTCTGTTAACAAAAATAATTGTCAACAAAAAAAAAACGATTTTTTTAATAAAGTAGTTGCATTTTCAGCCATACAGATGAATTTTCAACTAAATTAATTAATCTTCATCCAAAATCCAAAATCGAAAAAAGAAATTTGTACCCAAAAATTAAATGGTTCACTTTTCAGTTAAAAAAATAATTTTTAACTAAGATAAAGGAGGTGTGAAGAAGCTACTTAAATTTTCAACCAAAAGGATGAAGTTTCAAACAAGAAGATTCATTTTCTACCAAAAAGTAGAGTTTTAAACTAAAAAATTAATTTTTACCCAAAAAGTTTTTTTTTTGACAAAGTAGTTAAATTTTTTACAAAATAAATTAATTTTTAACCAAAGAAATTGAATTTGCAAATAAGAAGAATAATTTTCATGAGAAAGGCAATTTTCAAACACGTAGTTGAATTATCAACTAAAAGGATCAATTTTCGAGAAAAGAAAAACAAAGTTTTAAAAAATTAGATAAATTTTCAACGAAAAATCGAGTTTTCAACAAAAAAATTAAACGTTCCACAAAGTCGTTGAATCTGGAACCTAAGAAATAAATTTTTAACCAAAATAAAAGAATCTGCAAACAAGAAGAATATTTCTATAAAAAACAAATTAAATTTTTAAATAGGTAGTTAAATTTTCAACTACATGGATCAATTTTCAAGAAAAGAATAACAAATTTTTTTAATATTAGGTAAATTTGTAACCAAAAAGATGAATTTTCAAACAAGAAGATTCATTTTCTACCAAAAAGTCGAGTTTTCAACTCAAAAATTAATTTTTGACACCAAAAATATTTTTAACAAAGTAGTTAAATTTTCAACCAAAGAAATGAATTTTTAACAAAAATAAATAAATTTGCAAAAAAGAAGAATAATTTTTTAAAGTAAAAGGCAATTTTCAAGCACATAATTGAATTTTAAACTAAAAATATAAATTTTTAAGAAAAGTAAAATGAATTTTAGAAAACTAGGCAAATTTTCAACCAAAAAGATTAATTTTCAAATAAGATTAATTTTCTGCTAAAAAGTCGAGTTTTCAAAAAAAAAAATTAATTTTTAACAACAGAAAAATATTTTTTTCACAAAATAGTTAAAATTTTAACAAAATAGTTAAATGTTTCACAAACTCGGTCAATTTGTAAGCAAAATAAATGAACTTGCAAACAAGAAGAATAATTTTTAAAAAATGAAATTTACCAACACCTACTTGAATGTTTAACTAAAAGGATCAATTTTTAAGAAAAGAAAAACCAGTTTTTAAAACATTAGTTAAATTTTCCGCCGAAAAATGGTTTTTCAACCAAAAAAATTAATTGTTAAGCATCAAGATTAATTGTCAACCAAAAGTGATGAATTCTTAATAAAATACATCAATTTTCATCCAGATAGTTAATTTTTAAACTGAAAGAGGCGAGTTTTTAACTAAAAGCGGAAAATTTAAATTTGCAGTCAATCAATTTTCAATGAAAAGAGCTAAATTTCACAAAATACTTTATTTTAAACTAAAGAGATGAATTTTCAAGAAACAAAGTAAAATGTAATAGTTGATATTTCAACCAAAAAATATTCTAAATTAAAAACCGTTAAATTCAACCAAGATGGACGAATTTTCAAGAAATCGCGGAATTTTACAAATAAAAAAGATCAAGTTTGAACCAAAAATAAAAGAAGAAAAATAAAAGATACATTTTCAACTAAAGTGAAGAATTTTAAACAGAGAAAATTTTAATCAAAAACTTTTGAATACAATAAAAAAAAACTAAACGATTTTTATCCAAAACAGTCAGTTTAAAAAAAATTGAAAATAGGGTTTTTTAATGTCTGTAAATATTTGTAATAAAATAAATGTAATAGGTACTTGAAATATATAATTTTTTCTTTTAAAACTGGAGAACTGACACTTTGACAAATATTTTACGAATTAATTATAAACTTTTATTAATAATAGTTAAAAAAAGTTTTAAAAAAAAAAGAAAAAATTTAATATTTTAGGTAGTATTATATTTATACTTTTCATATTAATTTTTTTATTTTATTTTTTTTCATATATTAAATTTGAATTTTCGCAAAAGATTTAACCAAAATAAAAAGAAATATAAAACTGAGTTTATTTTTAGCCTCTTTTTAATTATTTTCCCAGTTGCTTGCACGTATGGTTCCCGGAAGAACACAATTAATGGAAATTCTTACAAATGGAGACGAAGAAGAAGAATACGAGATTTTGAATGATATGGATGAGCTCACGAAAGGATTAAAAAAAAACATAATTGCCCTCCACATATTCTACGACCTCCACAATTTAAACAGCAACAACTGAGTATAATTATCAGGAGTTAGGATTTTATACTTTTAGGGAAAAAGAAACTCCTTATGATTAAGAAATGCTGGAAAAATATTTAGAATTATTTTTAAGACCGAGAAAAACTGTTATGAATAATATAATTATAATAATTTATTAAAATTCGTGTTATAAATTATTATTTTCTAACTTACTCAAGGTAAAAATACGCATTCTTTGGACGGATTTAACTTACATCTTTGGTGCGAATTAATTTAAAGTCTTAATCCTATTTCAGTTTTGATTCCTCTCTTTTTAGTCTATTTTGTCGTCGACTCCATATAACTGAGCCATGTAAAATCTCTTTGCGTGTGATTCTGCTAAATTTCGCAAAGCAATCGTCCCTGTTATTATTTCTATTATTAGAAAAAACAAAGCCAAACTGTTTGTTATTTTTTCACTTAATTCCGGAATTGTTTTCTTATCAAAAAGAAGAAACAATTCGAGAGGAAGTTGCAGCAAAGTTGACAATAACCAAAAACTGGCTAATTCAGGAATCTGAAATTTTAAATAAAAACAGAATTATGAGAATTATTCAGACACTATTTGTTCATCATTCTTTTTATAGAATTATGATTATATATTAAGGGCCTTCCATAAAAAACGTTACCAATTTTAGGTGTTTTTTTCAAAACAAAATTCTCTCAAAAGAAGGGAAATAAGTTGCTTTTTCACGAAAATATAATTAATTATAATTAAAGTAATAAAAATTTGACGAGCATGAGAAGGAGCTTGAGAATATACTATTATTGTAATTAATAATAAATACATTTTATAAATATATCAGGAAAATTTATCGCTTCAAATGGGAAAGGGCGCTTATTTTTATGGAAAACGGAAGACAAAATAATAGAAAACATATTATTCGCATTAAGCAGTGCACACCTAAAAGATGAATAATATTAATGCCAACAAATTTTGTTACTTAATAAATTTTCAAAGTTTTTAGTTGAGTTTTCAAATCAAAAAGATCAATTTTGAGCTTAAGAAATTAATTTTTAACTAAAATTATGAATCTTCAAACAAAAACATGAATGTTTAACCAAATAGTTACATTTTTAACCTAATAGATAAAATTAATCATTTAAAAAACATGCGTTTTTATCTAAAAAAGATTAATCTTTAACAAAAAATTATAATAATTAAATTTTAAGTTAAAATAATGAATATTCAAAAAAAGGCATTGTCAACAAAATAATTCAATTTTAAACCCAAAAGATGAATTTTCTACTGAAAATGATACAGTTTCAATAAAATATATAAATTTTACAACTAAAACAGATAAATCTAAAAAACAAAACTAGAATAGTTCAATTTGCAGTTAGAAAAGTGAATTTAAAAAACATGTTTTCATCCAAATTAATTAATTTTCAACCAAAAATATAAATTTTCAAACAAAAATGGAAAAGTCTCAGCTTCAGTTTAAAAATTAATTTTTAACTAAAACGTAAAAAATTATCAGCTGCAGCTAACTATTTTTTTTCAACCAAAGAAATGAATTCTTAAAAAAAATAGAATAGTTAAATTTTCTGCAAAATGAAAAATTCTCGAACGAAAAATATTACATTTATATAAAAAAAAAATCCACAAAAAATAGAATATATAAAGTGAATTTTTAACTAAAATGATAAATCTTTAACTAAAAAAATGTAATTTTTAACCAAATACATGAATTTTCAACTAAAAAGGTCAGTTTTCTACTAAATATAAAATACTTAAATTTTCAGTTGCTAAAATAAATTTCCAGTCAAAATAAAAACGAATTTTTAACCAAAATGATAAATCTTTAGATAAAAAAATTTACTTTTTAACCAAGCAAATGAATTTTTAACTGAAAAGATAAGTATTATAGCAAAATTAAAACACTTAAATTTTCAGTTAGCAAAGTAGATTTTCAACCAAGAAACGAATTTTTAACCAAATAGTTACATTCTTATCATCAAAAATTAACTTTTAACCTAAATGATAAATCTTCAACCAAAAAAATTTAATTTTAAACAAAAAAAAAACGAATATTGAACAAAATAGATAAATTTTCAACCATAGAAATTAATTTTCAACCAAAATGATAAATCTTCAGATAAAAATTTAATTTTTAACCAAATAAATGAATTTTCAACTGAAAAGATAAGTTTTTTACCAAAATTAAAATACTTTCATTTTCAGTTAGTAAAATAGATTTTTCAACCAAGAAAAGAAACAAATTTTTACCTAAATGGTTAAATTTTCAACCACAGAAATTAAATTTAAACCAAAATGATAAATCTTTAACCAAAAAAGAAATGAATTTTAAACAAAATAGTTCAGATTTCAAACACAGAAATAAAAACCAAAAAGATGAAGTTTCTCTCACTAAGCAAAATTTAATTTTCAAACAAATAAATGAATTTTAAACTAAAAGATAAGTTTTCTATCAAAAATAAAATACCTAAATTTTCAGTTTGTAAAATAGATTTTCAATCAAAAGAGAAACGAATTTTCAACAAAGTAGATCAATTTTCAACCAAAGAAATAAATTTTTAACTAAAATGATAAATCATCAGATAAAAATTTAATTTTTAACCAAATAAATGAATTTTAAAATGAAAAGATAAGTTTTCTACCAAAATTAAAACACTTAAATTTTCAGTTAGCAAAATAGATTTTCAACCAAGAAACGAGTTTTTAACCAAATATATCAATTTTCAACCATAAAAATTAATTTTTAACCAAAATGATAAATCTTCGTATATAAAAAAATTAATTTGTAACCAAATAAATGAATTTTTAACTAAAAAAAATAAGTTTCCAACAAAAATAAAATACTTAAATTTTCAGTTAGTAAAATAGATTTTCAACCTAGAAAAGAAACAAATTTTTACCTAAATAGTTAAATTTTCAACCACAGAAATTAAATTTAAACCAAAATGATAAATCTTTAACCAAAAAAGAAACGAATTTTAAACAAAATCGTTTAGTTTTCAACCACAGAAATAAAAACCAAAAAGATGAAGTTTATCTCACTAAGCAAAATTTAATTTTCAAACAAATAAATGAATTTTCATCTAAAAAGATAATTTTTCTACCAAAAATAAAATACTTAAATTTTCAGTTAGTAAAATAAATTTTCAACCAAAAGAGAAACGAATTTTGAACATAATAGATCAATTTTCAACCATAGAAATTAATTTTTAACCAAAATGATAAATCTTCTTATATAAAAAAATTTAATTTGTAACCAAAGAAATGAATTTTCAACTAAAAAAAAATAAGTTTCCAACAAAAATAAAATACTTAAATTTTCAGTTAGTAAAATAGATTTTCAACCTAGAAAAGAA
>JAAAKG020029359.1:17888-44627 GCA_010014905.2 Druon quercuslanigerum
CCACAGAAATAAAAACCAAAAAGATGAAGTTTATCTCACTAAGCAAAATTTAATTTTCAAACAAATAAATGAATTTTTATCTAAAAAGATAATTTTTCTACCAAAAAAAAAAAATACTTAAATTTTCAGTTAGTAAAATAAATTTTCAACCAAAAGAGAAACGAATTTTCAACAAAATAGAAAAATTTTCAACCATAGAAATTAATTTTTAACCAAAATGATAAATATTCAGATAAAAAAATTTAATTTTTAACCAAAAAAGAAACGAGTTTTCAACAAAATAGTTCAGTTTTTAACCAATTACATGACTTTTCAACTAAAATGATAATTTTTCTACAAAAATGTAATACTTAAATTTTAAGTTAATAAAATAAATTTTCAAACAAGAAAGAAACGTATTTTCAACAAAATTATTAAATTTTCAACCACAGAAATAAATCTTTCACCAAAAAGTATAGAATAGATATAGTATAAAAGAATAAAATCAATGTAAATTTTGAACGAAATACTATAATTTTATCCAACAAGATTACATTTCTATCGAAGATAAATTTCCTACCAAAATAGACGAATTTATGACAAAGTACTCGAATTTTCCAGCCAAAAATCATTTTACACGAAACATTGTGATTAAGAATTAATTGGTTGAACTTAAAAGCAAAAAAATTACTTTTCACAAAAACAGTTCAACTTTGAAACAAATAGTTAAATTTTCCAGCCAAAAACACAAACTTTTTCTAACGCAGTTGAATTTTTAGCCAAGAATTTTTAATGAATTTTTAACAAAACAGTTGAATTGGCGACGAAAAACTTGACTATTTTCTACCAAATTTTTTTCATTATTACTGAATTTTGTACAAAATTATGAGGTTTCAACAAAACACATCAATATTTAACACAAGCATTAAATTTTAAAACCAAAAAGAAGATATATCTACAGAACAATTTTCAACACGAAAATATGATAATTTTCTAACAAAAAGTTAAATTTTCAAACAAATAGTTAATTTTTTAAGTAAAAAGATAATTCTTTGAACCAGAAATGGAAAAGTTAAATTTTTCAGATAAAAAAATATTATTTTACAAAGAAAAATGAATATTCAACCCAGAAAGATAACTTTTCTACCATAAAAGACGAACTATATACAAAACAGCTGCATTTTCAACCCGAAAATATAATCTTTCAACAAATACAAACAAAATAATTTTCTACTACATAGTTAAATTTCATTAAAATAGTTTATATTTTAACGGAAAAATTGAATTTCGGACCTAAAAATAAAAAATAGGATAATCAAACAGTTTAATTCATCGAAAAAGATCAATTTTTAACAAAATAGTTCAATTCTCAACCAAATAGATGGATTTTCGACAAAAATTATTAATTTTCTACCCAATTCACAATATTTTAACAAAATAGTTGAATTTTCAAGATAAATAGTAAACAAAATTGAAAATAGTGGACTTTTAAAAAGAAAAAGAAAAAGAAGAATTCTTAACACGAAAGTTAATTTTCTACATAAAAAACAAAAACAATTTTCTAAACGGTACATAATTTTTCAATCAAATAGTTAAACCTTCAATTGTTAAATTTTCAGTTTAAAAAACTGATTTTTAACAAAGAAAAAAACTAATTTTTAAGCAGTTGAAAAACACGAATTTCTAACCAAACATTTGAGTCCTCAAACTAAATAATAAATTAAAAGATTAAGTTCCTACTCACATAGACGAAATTTTAACAAATTACATCAATTTTTTACCAAATATTTAAGCTTCCAACTTATAAATGAAAAACTGAAAATATGAAATTTTAAACAGATTTACAACCAAAAATTGCATTTTTAACCAAGAAGGATGAATTTTCAACCAGAAAATTAATTTTCTACTATATAAAGGCGAATGTTTAACAAAATACAATAATTTTCAACTAAAAAATACATTTTTTCAATTAAAAATATCAATTTTTACACAAAAAATATAATTTTAACAAAAGAGTTCCATGAAAAGAGGAGAAAAAAATTCTTTAAAAAATGGGAAAACAGGAGAATATGGAGGAAGTGCGGAAATTATCATCAGGAAACCTAATAAACGTTATCTAAGTCCCCCGAACCTCAAACTGATAACGTATTTTTTTGATGGCCTCTTAATTTTATTATTTTATTTACTTTTACGGCCAAGTTTCCAAGATATCCCAAGTACAATCTGGCACCTTCTAAAACGGTAACGGCGATAAAAACGGCCACGTTTATGAACTGATAGACATCACTCAACTTGTAGTACTGTAATAATTAAGACAATTATTTTTCATTACTCTTTTGTCTATTTTCAGGGTGGCGATTCGACTGAAGATTTTAAATTCCTGGTCATGATTTTCAATTTTTCCCGTCAACTAAAATCAACATATTCATATTTTCCGTAAAACGCAAGCATTTATTTTAATGCATGACGTTCATTATAAATATCCATTATTACAACAGAGCTAAAAATTGCAAAATAAATTAATTTTTAAACAAATACTTCAATTATCCTATAAAAAATATAAAATTTCAACTTAAAATAGAATAATTAAACTTGCAGTTGAAAACAAAAAATAAAATAAAAATTATTAATCTTCAACTGGAATAGTTAAATTATTAAGAAAAGAGATGGATTTTCAAAAAAAAGATGATTTTTTAAATAAGAAGATTAATTTTTCTAAAAAAAATAGTCAACCAAAACGTAAATAATTAAATTTTAAGTTAAAAAAAAAATTCAGCCAAACAGATAAATTTCTTAACTGCAACTACGGAACTTTCAATTAGAATAAGTTAAAATTTTAATTAAAAAACTACTTTTAACAACAAAAAACATTCCAGGTATCTCAAGCTTTTCCCAGGTATAATTTTTCGCGAGTTTATTACAAATAATGTCCTTTTTTATTTTATTGGACTTTATTTAATATTACAAGATATTCTTAAATATTTTAGCACGATAGAATTAATAAATAATTAAATAATGCTAAAAACATAATTAATCATTTCTCGAATTTGTCTCTAATGTTTATGAATTTGAATAAAAATTCAAACACATTTTTATTTTATCTACTTGTACTTAAAATTTAGTGCATATTTATGTAAAATAATGTGAGTACTATATTAAAAATTAACTTGAATCGCTTCAAATTCCTAACTTTTCACGTAAAAATTTGGACTTTCAAAAACATACATGAATTTTCTAACAAAAAGTTGAATTTTCAACCAAAAAGATTAATTTTCTACTACAAAGACGATTTTTCAAAAAAATACATTAATTCTCAATAAAAGAGTTGAGTTTTCAACTGAAAAAGATCAATTTTTAAACAAATAGCTGAATTTTGAACTAAAAAATATCACTTTTGAACCAAAAATGGAATAGTTAAATATTCAGTTAAAAAAATTATTCTTACACAAAATAAACAGATTTATTTTTTTAACTAAATTTGATTTAACCTTTAACTAAATAATTTTATTTTCAACCAAAAAGATGAATTAATTACTAAAAGGATCAATAGTTAATTGCAATACTTGCATTTTTAAGCAAAAAAAATGGGTTTTTAAACAAGTCGATTAATTTTCAAACAGGAAAATTAATTTTCTAGCAAGAAAGACGATTTTTAAATTAAATACATGAATTTTTAACAAAAAAGTTGAATTTTCAATTCAAGAAGACCCACTTTTTAACTAAACAGTTAAATTTTCTACCAAACTAATAAACTTTCAACTAAAATGATCAATCTTTATCCCGAATAAATTAATTTTTGAGAAAAGATATCAATTTTGAATAAATTATTTTTATTTTTAACCATAACGATGAATTTTCTACCATTTTAGAACATGTAGACAACAAAATTAAAGTCAAAATTAAAAACATATGAATGTTTAACAAAATATTTTAATTATCAAATACATATAAAACAAATTTTCAACAAAAAAAGTTAAATGTCAAACAAAAAAGATCCATTTTCAAACAAAAATTGAATAGAAGAATCGATTTATCAACCAAGACGAATTTTATTGAAAATACATGAATATTTAAAAATATTTTTTTTAGATGGAATTAAAAATATAAATTGTCGATTAACAATTAAATAGTTAAATTTTCAGTTAAAAAAAATGCATGTTCAACCAAAGCGACAAATTTTCAACTAAAATGATGATTCATCAACTTAAATAATTGAATTTGCAACCAAAAACATGATTTTTCAAATAAATTGATAAGTCTTTAACTAGAATTATTAAATTTCCCATAAAAAGAATAATTTTCAGCCAAGAAGATTGACTTATACCAAAAGTTCAAAATTTTCAACCAAAAATAATTTTTCAACCAAATATTAAATAGTTATATTTTAAGTACGAAAATTAATTTCTGATAACAAAAAAACAGGAAACAAAGTTTCAACAAAATAGTTCAAGTTGCATTTGGAATAAACTTAATAAACTGAAATTTCAGTCAAAAAATTGATTTCAAACAAAAGAGCGTGTTATCCCATTTAATATTGCAATTTAAAAAAAAGATTTGCTACGCTCTTGAAAAAATGCCTTGACTTAAAAAAATGCCCCGACATTTCCGGGTTTTTCCACGTATCTACAAATTTCCTGGCAATTCCAGGTTTTCCAGGTTTTCCAGATAGGGTAGATACCCTGAGTTACATTTTAAAACAAAGTAATAAATTTTTAAATAAAATTTAAATATTTAACTGGAATAGTGGAATTTTAAAGCATAAAAATTAATTTTTAATTGAAAGTTGGAATCTTTACCTAAAATAATTAAATTTTTTCCAAAAAAGATTAATTTTCAACCAAAAAGATTAATTTCTACCAAAGAAGATGAAAAATTACCATTTTTAACAAAACATTGAATAACTACATTTAAGTCACAATGAATGATTGAACAAAGAGATAAAGTTTTAATTAAAATTATGGAATATTCAACTGGAATAATAGTTAAATTTTCAGTTTAAAAAATTATGAAGCCTCAACCGAAGAAATTAATTTTTAATAAAAGATTTTAACTTTCAACCAAATAATTTTATTTCCAACATTTTCAATTAAAATTACAAATTTCTATCCAAATTATTGAATGTTTGAGTAGAAAAGATCAATTTAGAACTAAAAATTAAGTAGTTAAATTTACAGTTGAAAAATTTAATTCACAACAGCAAAAACGGATTTTCAAAAGAATAGATTGAACCAAAGTGATGAATTTTCAACTGGAATAGTTAAATCATAAGCCAAAAAGATGCATTTCTAAACAAAAAGACAAATTTTTAAATAAGAACATTAATTTTCAAATAAAAAGATTAATTTCTCACAAAAAAATATAATTTTTCAACAAAATATATATATTTTTAACGAAATAGTTGAAATTTTAATTAACGAAGACAAATTTGCAACAAAATAGTTGAATTTTCAAATAAGAAAATTAATTTTTACTACAAAAAATTGTCAACCAAAACATAAATCTTAAAATTTTAAGTTAAAACATGTATGTTTGGCAAAACAGATCAACTCTCAACCACAACTATGGAATTTTCAATTCGAATAAGTTAAATTTTCAATTAATGAAACTACGTTCAACAAAAAAAACTAAATTAAAAAAAAATAGTTACAGTTTCAAACAAAATTGTTAATATTTAAGTGGAATAGTTAAATATTAAACCAGAAACATGAATTTTAATCTAAAATTATGAATCTTTAACTAAAATAATTTAATTTTTGACCAAAAAGATTAATTTTCAACCAAGAAGATTAATTTCTACCAAAGATGAATTTTCAGATGAAAAAGATAACTTGTCACCGAAAAATTAAATTATTAAATTTTTAGTCGTAAAGGGAATGTTCAAACAAAGAGATCAATTTTTAACTAAAATTATGGAATATTCCACTGGAATAATAATTACATTTGCAGTTTAAAAAAATCGCAACCAAAAAATATCGAAAGAAAAAAACATTTTTTAATAAAACAGTTCATTTTCAACTAAATAAATGATTTTTTAATCAAAACGATGAACCTTTAAGTTTCATAAAATTAATTTTTAATAAAAGCGTTTCACTTTCAAGCAAATAATTTTATTTCCAACCTTAAAGATGAATTGTCAACCAAAATGATATACATTTAACTGAAATAGTTAAATTTTTAACCAAAAAGAAGAATTTCTAAACAGGAAGATAATTAATTTTAACGAAATAATTGCATTTTCAGTTTAAAAAGACAAATTTGTATCTAAATTGTTTAATTTTGAACTACAAAAGATCTATCTAGGACTAAAAATGGAATAGTTAAATTTTAAATTGAAAAAATTAATTTTCAACAATAAAAAACGAATTTTAAACAAACTAATTCAATTTTCAACCAAAGTGATGATTTTTTAAATAATATTATGAATCTTCAACTGAAATAGTTTAATTTTCAAGCAAAAAAATTAATTAAAAAAATTCAATTTTTGCAAGAAATATATAAGCTGTCAACAAAAACTGAAATAATTAAATATTAAGATATAAAAAAATAATGTTTAGCCAAACAGATACATTTTCACCTACACCTATTGAATTTTTAATTAGAATAAGTTAAATTTTCGATTAAAAAAATTACTTTTTATAAACAAACATTTTTTTTAAATGTTGAATATAAATGATAAATATTTAACTGGAATACTGAAATTTTAAACCAGAAAGATAAAGTTCTAACTAAAATTCCGAACCTTTAACTAAAATAATTGAATTTGCAACCAAGAAGATTAAATTCTACCCAAAAATATGAATTTCCAAGTAAAACAGATAATTTTTTAACAAAAAAGTGAGTAACTAAATTTTTAGTCAAAAATGAATATTCAGCCAAATAGATGCATTTTTAACTGAAATTATGGAAAATTCAACAGGAATAATAGTTACATTTTCAATTTAAAAAATATCATTTTCAACCAAAAAACATCCAAATAAAAAACAATTTTTCAATCAAATGCCTCACTTTTGAACGAAAAAAAAAACATTTTTAATAAAAGAGTTTAAGTTTCAACCAAATATATTTAGTTCCAACCAAAAAAAAGAATTTTTAAATAAGAAGATTAATTTTCATGGAAAAAGATAACAAAATACGTAAATTTTCAACGAAATAGTTGCATTTTCAATTAAAAAAAGACCAATTTTTATGCAATTTGTCGAATTTTGAACTAGAACAATCCATTTAAAAACAAAAAAGGGATAGTTAAACTTTCAGTTAAAAAAATTAATTTTCAACAAAAAAACGGATTTTCAAAAAAATAGTACAATTTTCAACCAAAGTGATAAATTTCAAATAAATTTATGAATCTTTAGCTGGAATATTTGAATTTTAAAACAAAGAAGTTTCTTTTTACAAAAAAATATAAATTGCCAACGAAAATTTAGAAAGTTAAAAAAGAATAATTAATTTTCAAATACAACTATGGAATTTCCAATTAGAATCAATTAAAATTTCAATTGAACAATATTACTTTAAAAAAACTAACTTTCAACAAAAGCAAAGAAAACTAACTTTCGGAATTTCAACAAAGTGATGAATTTTCAAATAAAATTGTAAATAATTAACTAGAATTGTTATATTTCCAGTTTAAAAAAATTCAATAGAAAAAGAAACAAATTTTAAACAACATAGTTAAATTTTCGGCAAAACAATTCCTTTCCATAAAAAACACAAGTTTTCAATTAAATAGCTCATTTTTTAAAAAAAGGAATAAATTTTTACTTAAAATAATGCATCTTCAACCAACAAAAATTAATTATTTTCAAACGAGTTGAACTTTCAACCAAGTAATTCTATTTTTTTAGCCTAAAAGATGAATTTTTAAATAAATTTATAAAAATTTAACTGTAATACTTAAATTTTTAACAAAAAAAGAACTTTTAAAAAAGAAGATTAACTTCCAAAGAAAAAAAATAATCTTCTACAAAAAAATCTATTTTTAACAAAACCTTTCATCCAAATTGTTTAATTTTGAACAATCACAGATCAATTTTCAATCAAATTGATGAATTTTCCAAGATTACTATTAATTTTTTACAAAAAAGGCATACATTATCTAGTACATACATTATCTAAAAAAACTAGTTTAATTTCTAAATAAATAAAATAATAAATAATAAATTATGATTCAATTAGATTAAACAGAGATAATCTGAAAATCTGCGTTTGTAGATAAAGTAGAAATTACTTTTCTAAATTGACAAAAATTATTAAAGTAATCGAAACTTGAATGGTTCTGCAATCAGAAGTAAATTCCCGGGTTTTAAATTAAATTCCCGATCATTTACCGGTTTTTCGTTCAAATCGCCACCCTGATTTTAATCTAACTTTCTTAAATAAATTATCTACCTAGTAAGATACGGGAAACATTACCTTTGCGTCTAAATTATAAAGAAGAATCCAAATCCAGATTGGATACAACCAGACATTGAAATACAAAGCCATTTGTAATGGCAAATTCGCTTTGACATCGATTCCTAAAAGAATAACATACTTTCAATTCAAAGATTTATATCAAAAGAAAATCGGAATTTTCTAGGTATATAAATCCTAAATTTTAAAAACTCACAAACATATGACTAAAGACATTGTATTAGAAAAGATATTTTTTATCAAGATTATTATTATTATTATGTTAAATGACATTATAGTGTTACCGGCCCTGGATTTCGAGCCGAATTCTTCCTAAAGAAGTACCGAATATTTACGGAATTAAATTTTTTTATTTACAAATGAAATTATTGATAAAAACTTAAGCTTTCATCATTGAGGACTGGTAAAAAGATTGTAAGTAAACATTTTTAATTGTAAAATTAGGATTTAAATAAAAAATCCTGAACGATCATGAACAAAACTAGAATTCCAGATCAAATTTGGAGAACGTACTCCTAAATTTCTCAAGTACATTTAAATTAAAAAATAAATAAACTAAGGGGAGAGCTGGTTTCTCAACATTCTAGTTTTCAAATAAATTTTTTTAAATAAGGGGTTTTGTAGGCTGCATTCTTTATCTTTTCTCTTCTTTTATTTATTTGTTTTTAATTTGAATTGAGATATTCAGGATTGTGTTGTCCAAATTTGATCTTCGATTCTAATTTTTTTCATAATTTTCAAGGATTTCTTAGTCAGGTTTGAATGATGGAGGTTAAGGAAGAACATAAATTTAGATTTACTCTGATTTTAATTTCTTAAATTTTAAAATAAGGATTTTTCTTTTTTTAATTCATATTTGAAATATCTACACACTTCACAGCCCGCAGCGTTCTAAAATAAAAAAGGGAATAAATTCTTTTAAAAAAAATTAATATACATGCAATATAAAATTTCATTTTCAAATAATTGTTGGATTTTCAACCGAAAAAAACAAATTTTCTTCTAAAATAGATAAATCTTGAAAACAAAAAGACGAATTTTAAACAATAGACTTGAGTTTTCATAGTAAATATTCGAGTTTTTTTTTTAGAAAACATTTGACTTTTAAACCCGACAAAGATGAATTTCCAACAAACAAGTTAAATTTTAAACCAAAAATAATTAGTCTTAAATAATTGTCCAATTTTCGACCACAAAAATGAAGTTTTAAGAAAATAGTTGACCTTTTAACCAAGTTTTTAAATTTTCAACCAAATAGTCGTAATTTCTACAAAAACAGTTGAATTTTTAATAAATTGATCAATTTTAATTTAAAGAAGATAAATTTTCAGTAACTTTCAGTGAAAAAAATCATTTTCTATAAAAAAAAAGAAATATTGAATTAAATATAAAACGCTTTATATCCCTAAGATTTAAAGTCAAAACGTACAGTATGTTTAACAAAACTGTTGAATCGTCAACCAAATTAATATTATTTTTTTCCAAAAGAGATCAATTTTCTACCCAAACATACGAATTTTTAACGAGAGTTGAATTCGCACGCTAAAAAGTCGATTTTTATTATACAATATTTTATTTTTAACCAAATAATTCATTTTAAACTAAATGGTTGAATTATCAACCCGAAAATATGAATTTTTAATAAAGTACTGCAACTTTTAACCAAAAGATTGAATTTTTAACTATTATAGTTTAATTTTCTACCCAGAAAAACGAGCTTTTAATAAAACTGTTCAATTTTGAATAAAAAAGAATTACTTTGATCAAAATAGTTGAATGCTTAAGCCCGGAAATGTTCATCTTTAACAAAATACATGAGTATTTAACTCAATAGATCAATGTTGAGCCAAAAATACAACAGTAAAATTCTAAGTAAAACAAATTAGATTTTGACAAAAAATTAGTTTAATTTGAAACTAATGAAATGAATTTCCAACCAAGAAAATTATTTCTTAACATAGTAGTTCAATTTTTAAATAAGCAGTTGAATTTTTAGCCAAAACATAGAAATTTCTACAAAAATATTTAAATTGGAAATAGTTAAATTCTTAATCCAAACCAAAAAGATAAAGTTTCAACTAATGAAAGTATTTTCTATCAAAAAAGATGAATTCTCAATAAAATATGTACATGAATTTTCATCGAAATTGTTAACATTTTCAATTGAGAAATATCAACTTTGAACTTAAAAAAGAATAGTTTTTTATAATTATTAAAGTAGTTCAACTTTTAACCAAGCAGTTGCATTTTTAACAAAACAGGAGAATTTTTGACCTGAAAATAAGAATTTTAAACAAAAAAGTTGAGTTTTAAACCAATGAAATGATTTTCTAATAAAATTTTTTTTACCAAAACGTGAAGTTTTCTACAACAATAGTTGAATTTTGAAGCCAGAAACTATTGAATTTTTAACAAAAAAAAATAATTTTTAACAAAGTAGTACAACTTTTAATCAAGTAATTTAATTTTGTAACAGTTGCATTTTTTTACAAAAATACATGAATTTCAAATCAAAAAGATCTATTTTTAGCCAAAAATACAGTACTTAAATTTTCAGTAAAAAAAAAAATTGTTCCATCTTTCACCCCGAAAATATTAATTTTGAGCAAAATAGTTACATTTTTAACCAAAAAGTTTTTTTTTGAAGAGAGTTGAATTTTTAACCACAATTGAATTTTCAATTTTAAAAAATAATGTTTAGGAAATTAGTTTAATTTTTAAGTAAACAGTTAAATTTTCAGCCAAAAAAATTAATTTTAAGTTGAATTTTCAACAATGATAGATTTTCCAGTCAAGAATGAAGAAAAACTTTTAATTAAATTGTCGAATTTTCAACTAAGCGCTAAACGCTTTAATTAAACCAAAAACAATGATTTTTTAAACAAAATTGTTAAATTTTAAACCAAAAAGTAAAGTTTTTAAAAATTGTGGAAAACTTTTAATTAAATAATACAATTTTCCACCATATTAAATACATTTTCAAGTAAAAAAGGACATATTTTCAGCTAAAATAGAATAGTAAAATTTTCATTCTAAAAAATCGTTCAATTTTTAACAACAAAAATGTTAATTTTCATCAAAATAGATACATTTTCAAACAATAAAATTTTTCTTTAAATAAGCTTCATTTTTAACCAAACAGTTGAATTTTTAACAAAAATGGTTATACTTTAAAAAAAAGACTATTTTTTAACTAAGATTGATTTTCCTGTCTAGAATGAACAACTATGATCGAAATTACTTAATTTTCAACCCAAAAGACGGATTTTCAACTAAATACCTTAATACCAATAATATAGTATACATTATAATTTTGAACCAAAAAGAATGGGTTCTTAATATAATTTTTCAATTTTAAACCAAAAAATGTTTTTTTTAACAAAATAGATAAACATTTAACAAAATAGTTGAGTTTATACTTTTAAATAATTTATTTTTAAACAGTGGAATTTTCTACCAAAATTCATGATATTTTAACTAACAATATATAATTTCAGATAAAAATACAATAGTTAACTTTCACTTTAAAAAAATAGCAGTTTAATTTTGAACCAAGTAGTTGTATTTTAAAACAAACAGTGAAATTGTCTGCCAAAATAGTTAAATTTTCAACGCCGCAAATATTAATTTCGAATAAAATAGTTCAATTTTTATGAATTTTTTTTTAATAGTCTGTATGAATTTTTCAAAAAGAACTCGAAATCCCAACCAATAAAATTTAATTTCTAATCCAAAAAGGCGGATGTTTAATTAACAAATTGTATTTTGAACAAAAAAATCGCTTTTTAACAAAATTGTTCAGTTTTAACCCAAAAAAATACATTTTTAACAAAATAATTGAATTTTGAAAAAGTTTTAGTTAATTAGTTCAATTTTCTACAAGTGGAAATTTCTACCAAAATAAATGAATTTTTAACTAAGATAAAGATAAATTTTCAGTCAAAAATACAATAGCCAAATTTTCAGTAAAAACTAGTTCAATTTTTAACCACCAAAATATTAATTTTGTATAAACAAAGTTATATTTTCAACCAAAAAATACATTTTTATTAAATAAATTTAATTTTTCACTAAAGATTTGAATTTTTGACCAAAAAAGTTGAATTTTCAACTCAAAAAGGCGAATTTTCAAATCAAGAACGCGAATTTTAAATAAAAAAGGTGAATTTTCAGCTAACAAAGATTTTTCAGTCAAGAATGAAGAAAAACTTTGAACCAAATTGTTGAATTTTTAACTCAAAAAGACGCATTTTCAAATAAAAAGTTGAATTTTGAACCAAAAACAATTACTTTTTAACAAAATTGATCAGTTTTGACCGAAAAAAATTTTTTAACAAAATAATTGAATTTTGAAAAAGTTTTAGTTAATTAATTTAATTTGCAACCAATGGAAATTTTTACTAAACTAAATAAATTTTTAACTGAAACAAAAAATATATATTCAGCCAAAAATACAATAGCCAAATTTTCAGTAAAAACTAGTTTAATTTTTATTCACAAAAATATTAATTTGCTACAAAAAAAGTTACATTTTCAACCCGAAAAATACATTTTTAATAAATAACTTAAATTTGTAAGTAAAGAGTTGAATTTTCGACCAAAAAAGTTGAATTTTCAACTCAAAAAGGCGAATTTTCAAATCAAGAACGCGAATTTTAAATAAAAAAGGTGAATTTTCAGCTAAGAAAGATTTTTCAGTCAAGAATGAAGAAAAGCTTTGAACCAAATTGTTGAATTTTCAACGCAAAAAGACGGATTTTCAAATAAAAAGTTAAATTTTGAACCCAAAAGAATTACTTTTTAACAAAATTGATCAGTTTTAACCCAAAAAATAAATTTTTAACAAAATAATTGTATTTTGAAAAAGTTTTAGTTAATTAATTCAATTTGCAACCAGTGGAATTTTCTACTAAACTAAATGAATTTTTAACTAAAACAAAAGATATATGTTCAGCTAGAAATACAATAGCCAAATTTTCAGTAAAAACTAGTTCAATTTTTAATTACGAAAATATTTATTTGGTACAAAAAAAAGTTACATTTTCAACCCGCAAAATTGATTTTTGATAAATAACTTTAATTTGTAACCTAAGAGTTGAATTTTCGACCAAAAAGTATAATTTTCAACTCAATCAGACGAAATTTCAAAAGAACGAAGAAAAAATTTTAACCAAATTCTTGAATTTTCAACCCCAAAAGGCGGATTTTCAACTAAAGACTACAATTTCTAACCAAAAAGAATTACTTTATAACAACATTTTTCAATTATAATCCAAAAAATAATTTGTTAACAGAATAATCGAATTGAAAAAAAATGAATTAAGGAAATAAATTTTCAACCAGTGGAAATTTATAACAAAATAAATAAATCTTTAACTAAAACAAAAGATACATTTTCAGTTAAAAAGACAATAGCCAAATTTTCAGTAAAAAATAGTTCACGTTTTAACCACAAAAATATTAATTTTTGTACAAAAAAGTTACCTTGTTAACTCAAATAATATGTTATTAATAAATACGCCTAATTTTTAACCACAGTGGAATTTTCAACCCAAAAGAATTTAATTTTCAGTAAATAAGTTTAATTTTGAACCAAACAGTAGAATTTTCCACCAAAATAATTGAATTGGTAACGTAACTTTTTTATTCAATAATGGAATAAAATATTTAAATTTTTAAGAAATTTTTTTTTTTAATAAAGTATTTAAATTTTTAAACAAGCACTTCAATATTGAACCAAAAAAAGTTAAATTTTCAAGCAAGAAAGATTTGCAGCCAAGAAAGAAGAAAAAGTTGTAACCCAATTGTTGAATTTTCACCCCAAAAAGACAAGTTCAATTTTAATCAAAAGGAAACAAGAAAAAAGGTAAGTTTCTTGAAAATGGTCGAAAAAGGGGAATTCTTTTTAAAAAGAGAATAGGGACAAGAGTGTGAAGCCTGCATCTATAAAATGCATAAAATCAATAAAATGCATTAAAAACATTCCATAAAAAAGCTCCAAAAAAATGTTTTGTTTCACATAATTCCAAACTTGATACGAACTAAATTTTCCAAATAATACCAAAATAATACACTCTATCTCATTTATATAAACATATACAAAACTTTAGTACAATTGAACCTTATAAATTCATTCAATTTCAAATTGTCACATTTTTATAGGTTATGTAAGACGAAAAATTAAAATATGCTTACCGATATCAAAATACTCTTTTTTACGCTCATGATAAACCAAACCGGGAAAAATACGATCAGACGCAGTCACGACAGATGATTTCCACATTTTTGAGCATTAGAATATTATAAATTCTTCAAAAAAAATGATTGTTTACAACTTGAGTTGTCAAAATAAAAATGAAAACGGCGATTCTAGTCCAATTCGATTCAATTTCTTTGTGATCATTATAACATATTTTTATAACTACTAAATAAATAAACCTTTTTCGGTTTCATTTGACGATAAGTAACAATGGCAACAATTACAGCTGATAAAAAAACCACGACACCGTTCTTGTTTTTCGACCTTGTCTCTCACTCAATCTCTCGAATCTCATCGCCATTCGTTAGTGTGGAAGTGAGACGCGTGGCGATGACAGCGTGACAGCTTTCAGTGGATCCCATCCAAAATAGTTTAGATTATAAACATTCTGAACATTCCTTTTTTATAAAGTTACACTTTTGCATTTCATCCCAGTACAAAAAAATCTTCAGTCATCTCGAGTGACTTTTTACATTTATAAGGTATGTTAAAAACCGTTAAAACCGTTATAACAGTTATAATCTGTCACGTCACAGATAGTGAAGTGAGTTTATTCTTATTTTTCATATAATAACATTGCAGAAATCACATAAATATGTTAAATGATCAGAATACGCGTACAAATTAAATAAAAATTTTATTTCAATTAAAAACGCGATATAGATATAATGTTAAAGATATTTTAAGGTTATGTCAATTTTAAGGTTATCTTTAGATAAAGTCAAGTTTTCAAAAACTTTCAAATTTAATTTCGTTATATTTAAATATTCATAATAAATGAAGAATTTATTTGATAAATATATTTTTAATTATTGATCTCCCACGATTTTCGATGAGAATTATTATTTTTGAACTGAAATTTTTACTATTTTGTTAAGAAAAATTTTTTTTAAATTAATTTTTTAAACTGATATAACAACTATTTGGATGAAAATTAATACTCAAAATTTCAGATTAATATTTAAACATTAAATATTCTCTTCTTTACATGAATTATTCAGAATTAAACCACTTTAAAATTAAAAACCTTAATATTTCCAAAAAATTTTACATGGAAAAATGAATTTTGAACGAAATAGTTGAATTTTCAACTCAAAAATATGAATTTTTAACAAAATACATTAATTTTGAACAAAAGACCTGAATTTTCAACTAAAAAAGATACATTTTGAGCCAATAAAATTATTATCTAACTGAATAAAAAGGATTTTTAGTAAAATAGTTTAACTTTTAACCAAGCTTTTAATTTTTAACCAAGATTTTACAGTCAAGAAAGAAGAAAAAATGTTAAGCAAGTTGTTTAATTTTTGATCAGGTAGAATTACGTCTTAACAAAATTTTTGAATTTTCAACTGAAAAAGATAAATTTTTGGCCAAAAATACAATAGTGCAATTTTCAATCAACAAAGAAACTAATTTTCTACCGAAAACTAGAAATTGTAAACCAAGTATTTTAATTTTTAACTGAAAAATATCAAATTTTAACTGAAAAAGCTCAATAATCTACTATAAAAAATAAATTTTCATGCAAAAATAAAGTAGTTGTTAAAAAGAATTCTTAACACAATGTTTTAACTTTTAACGAATTAGTTAAGTTTTCAACCAAACAGTAGAATTTTTTACTAAAACAGTTGAATTATCAACCCAAAAATATAAATTTTTAACAAAATAGTTAAATTTTCAACAAACAAAAAATATATAATAAAGTAGTTTAACTTTTAACCAATTTGTTGAATTTTGAAGTAGAAATTATGTTTTTTCAACCAAAAAAGGCGAATTTTTAATCAAAAAGTTAAATTTTCAACCACGAAATATTTTCTAGTTAAGATTCAAGAAAAAGTTTTAACCATGGTGAATTTTCGACCCAATTTTTTATATTTGGTTCTAATTTTTTCTGATTAAAAAAATTCAAATTTGTTTAATAAAACTTTGCTTCAAATTTTCGATATCATCAAAATGAGAACCAAGAAAATTAATTTTCAACAAAAAAAAAGTGTAACTAAATATTTAAAATTTCAAGTAGAGATAAATTTTGAACTAAAATAATGAATCCTCAACCAACAAAATTATTTTTATCAAATTTTTTCGAATTTTTTTTAAAATAGTTGAATATTTAACCAAAAAATATAATTTTTGAATAAAATATTTAGAATATGAATTTTTAACTATTTATATATAAATTTTAAACCAAATAGTTGAATTTTTAACTGAAAAATATAAATTTTTAACTTAAAAAGCTGAATTTGCTACTATAAAAGGTAAATTTTCATGTAAAAATAGAATAGTTATTATTAACAAAAAAAAGAATTCTTAGCATAATAATTTCAAAAATAATCAAGTAGTTAAGCTTTCAGCTAAACAGTAGAGTTTTCTACCAACATAGTTGAATTATCAACCCAAAAATATGAATTTTTAACAAAATAGTTACATTTTCAACAAGCCAAAAATTCTTCATAAAGTAGTTTAACTTTTAACCAAGCTATTGAATTTTCCAGTAAAAAATTTGCTTTTTTAATGTAAAAAGGCGAATTTTTAATAAAAAAAGTTTAATTTTCAAACAAGAATAATTTTCTTGTCAAGAACCAAGAAAAAGTTTTAACCATTGTGAATTTTCGACTCAACTTTCGATAGTTCGTTCTAATTTTTTCGAATTAAAAAGAATTCAAATTTGTTTGACAAAAATTCATTTCAAATTTTCGATTTCATCAAAATAACAATTAAATACATTAATTTGATACAGAAAAAACGTGTTTTTAAGCAATAAGGAAATAGTTTAGTTTTAAATCTAAAAAAATTACTTTTTAAACAACAGAAAAAATAAGTTTTTAACCAAACAGATACATTTTTAAGCAAAGAGATGAAGTTTGAACTAAAATAATCAATATTTAACCAAAACAATTTAATTTTTTACAAAGTTGTTTGAATTTCAAGCAACTAATTGAATATTCAACCAAAAAATATTTTCAACTCAAGTAAGAATTTGTTGAATTTTATGCAATAAAATCTTTTTTTAATATTAATAAATATAATTACTTAATAAGTATGAATTATTAAAAAATATTATTATTATTATACCCTGAAAGTTCAGTCATCCCTATTTTTTAAGGGTGAGCAATACAAATTTATTTTGTTTTCTGAGAACTTGAAAACTAAAAAAACGTTAAAAAATAAAAGTAAAAAATTCGTTCGAAAAAATTATTTTTTAGATTTAGAGTTTTATTTAAATCCTTGACATTTCAAGTTAACTAAGTTAAAAAGTGTAGTTTTTTTGTATCCGTAATTTCACAAAAAAGAATTTAATGAAGCTCTTATTTATTTTTTTCAATTCCTGATTATAAACTTTTTCTAATAATTATAAAAAACGAGATCTATTTTTATTTTAAAATACAATTATTATTTTACAAGAAAGTATAACAGAATTTACAACAAAAAAATATAAAAATGTTCCAACATTTGTCCAAATAATTGACAAAAATGAACATTTTCTATAATATTTGTCATAATTTATTAGCTTTTTAATTCAAACAATAATTTTAAACTAAATCAAGAAAAACATGTTTTTTCCTGGTCTTTCGGGAAATTTTGGCAGAATTCTTCAACGAAATTTTATGTTTATTGGGGAAAATTGTACAAAGTTTCTTTTTGGATAAAAAGGAAGATAATATGACTCCAGGGTCTTATACATTCTTCGAAAATTCAATTTAAAACATTTGAAACATGTAGAAAATGTTTATCCCCCTGAAAAATAAAAGTTTGCCAAAAATGTATTGTTAAAATTTTTCAACTTGTCTTTTTATCAAAGTACACGAGAAAGTTTACAGAACCATTTATCTTGAAAATTTGATAACTATTGCATCAGGAAATTGTAAAAAATAGTAGTAAACAAGTTATTAAAAAAGTGTAACCGACTTTTTCAGTAATTACATCACTTTTAACGGGTTAATGTAACCAATACAGTTGATAAGATACCGGTTTAATTCACATCGATCAAATTAAATAGGTTTTTTTTTTCTTTTTTTTTATTACCCTGATTTTCAAGCTATTAATTTATTTTTTATTTAATTTAAACCTGAAATTCCAGAGAGGCTACTGGACCGAATAACCTGGTAATTACCGGATTTATTTTTTACCCGGAAATTTTACCAAATGTTAGAAGAAAAATCTATCCAATCACTTAATATATCAAAGATTTCATTTCACAAGATATAATGCAATTTAAAATAAATTCTATTTCCACTTTTTTAAATGTTAATTGCAAGCGGACATTCTTAATTTAAAGAATTTTAAAATACAGTTATGAAGACTTAAACCGTGAAAATTAAAATCGTTTAAAATTTTTTTTGAAAATTGTTTCTAAAAACTGTCTAAATTAATCAAATGTAAATACAAATAATGAATGATTTCTAAAACTGAACTGTAGTTCGAATCTTGAAAATTTAACAATAAATTATTTTAAAAGATGATTCTGCATCTGTTCTGAATATTTATAAAATATTTTCGATTTTATATCATTTTAACGCTTTTATTTAATTTGCAATCCTATTCAAAAATTGTTTTAGTCTAAAATATTCTATTCTTAACCCATTCAATTTTAAATTATTTAATAACCCATTCAATTTTTAATTATTTAATTTTAAATTATTCATTTAAATTTATTTAATTATTTAATTAATTTAATGATATTGGACTTTTCATTAAAAATGAGCAATTGTATATTAAAAATTAAAAAGTAAACAATTTGAAATTGAATTGTTTGAAATAAAAAGTCCTTAACCGAAAGGGAAGATGTTTTGGTATTTATTTTTTTTGTAGAATTGAAAAAAAGGTGTTTTTGTTTCTTACTTTTTTTAATGGAGATTGGGAGGATGAAATTTTAGTTTTTAATTTTTTCAGAATTTGAAGAGGGACATTTTTTTATTAATAAGATTTTTAGAGTTAGAAGGGACGAAATTTTTGTTACATATTTATTTTTATTTAGAAGAGCCAATTTTTTCATTTTAGCGTTTTCACTGAGGCGATGTTTCTAGTTTTAATGTTTTTTTCTGAATTAAAAAAGTGCAATTTTTGATTTCTGACATTTTTATCCACTGGCAAGGCAGGAAATTTTCGATTTTCAATTTTTTCTGAATGGGATTATAGATGTCATTTTTTATAATTTTTTTGAGGTTTTTTGTTTCAATCTTTTTTAGAATTTGAAGAGTGTAATGTTTTACTTTTTAATCGAGTTGGAAAGGTACAAAATTTTGGTTCCTAATTTTTTTTTAACTGTAAGAGGGAAATTGTTATTTTTAATTTGTCATCGAGTTGGGAGAGAGGAGATTTTTGGTTTTAAAATTTTATTGAATTGGAAGAGAGAAGTTTTTTTTTTACGATTAGGATTTTTAAAGTTGGAAGGGACGAAATGCTGATTAATTATTTTTTTTATTTTTTGGATAAGGTCATTTTTAGCGCTTTTATTGCGTTGATAAGATTTTTTTAAAAAGTTTTCTTCAATTGGAAGAGAGAAATTTTTTTATTTTAAACTTTTTTATTGAGTTGGAAGTGAGAAAATTTTGGTTCTTAATTTTTTCTGAACTGAATTTTGAAGGTTTTTATAGAGATTAAAGGGAAGAAATTTTTCTTATTATTTTTTTTTTTTTTTGGGAAAAGGCCATTTTTTCTTTTTAGTATTTTTATTGAGGTGAAGGAGGGAACTTATTTCTTAATTTAAATAGAGCAATTTTTAATTTCTCACATTTTTATGGCATTGGAAGAGAAACAATTTTTGGTTTTCAATTTTTTCAGCATTTGAAGATGGAAATTTTTTTATTATTAAATTTTTTCTGATTTAGAAGAGACGATTTTTTTGTTTTAGCGTTTTTATTGAAGTAAAGGTATACCTTTTAGTTTCAATCTTTTTTTTTCTGCATTTGAAGAGTGTAATTTTTAATTGTGTTTATTTTTATATCTTTGGAGGGGATAAAATTTTGGTTCTTAATATTTTCTATACTGGGAGAGGGAAATTTTTCATTTCTGAGGTTTTTATAGTGTTAGGAGGGAAGAAATGTTGTTAATTTTTTATTTGGAAGAAGCTATTTCTTAGCAGTTTTATTGAGATGAAGGGCGAAAGTTTTGATTTTCAATATTTTTTTTAATTTAAAGAAGGTAATTTTTTATTTCACACTTTGCTATCGAGTTATGAGGAAGAAAATTTTCATTTCTCAATTTTTTCTAAGCTGGAAAAGGGAAATTTTTTATGTTTATGGTCATTTTACTAGCGCTTTTCTTATCAGGAAGAGGAACTTTTTTTTTTGAGTGTAGTTTTTAATTTATCACATTTTTATCGAGTTGGGAGAGAGGAAATTTTCGGTTTTATAATTTTATTGAATTGAAACAGAGAAGTTTTTTTTTTATTATTAGGATTTTTAAAGTTGGACAGGATAAAATGTTGATTAATTATTTTATTTTTAACTTTTTTATTGAGTTGGAAGTGAGAAAATTTTGGTCCTCAATTTTTTTATTTTTTATTCATTTTCTTAATTTAAAGATGGTAATTTTTTATTTCTCACATTTTTATCGAGTTGGAAGGAAGAAAATTTTGGTTCTCAATTTTTTCTGAGCTTGAGAAGAGAAATTTGTTATTTTTATGGTCATTTTTCTAGCAATTTTATTATCAGGAAGGGGAATTTTTTTTTAAGTGTAATTTTTAATTTGTCACATTTTTATCGAGTTGGGAGGGTGGAAATTTTTGGTTTTCAAATTTTATTGAATTGGAAGAGAGAAGTTTTTTTTTATTTTTAGGATTTTTAAAGTTGGAAAGGACGAAATGTTGATTAATTATTTTTTTCTTCTTTTTTGGAAAAGGCCATTTTTACCGCTTTTATTGCGTTGATAAGAAGGTTTTTTTAAAAAAAGTTTTCTTCAATTTGCAGAGGGAAATTTTTTATTTTTAACTTTTTTGCTGAGTTGGAAGTAAGAAAATTTTGTTTCTCATTTTTTTTATTTTTAATTAATTTTTTATTTCTCACATTTTTATCGAGTTGGAAGGAAGAAAATTTTGGTTCTCAATTTTTTCTGAGCTGGAAGAGGGAAATTTTTTATTTTTATGGTCATTTTTCTAGCACTTTTATTGTCAGGAAGGGGAACTTTTTTGTTCTTAAGTATAATTTTTAATTTGTCACATTTTTATCGAGTTGGGCGAGAGGAAATTTTCGGTTTTATAATTTTATTAAATTGAAAGAGAGATGTTTTTTTTATTATCAGGATTTTTAAAGTTGGAAGGGACGAAATGTTGATTAATTTTTTTTTTCTTTATTGGAAAAGGCCATTTTCAGCGGTTTTATTGCGTTAATAAAAAGAATTTTTTACAAAGTTTTTTTCAATTGGAAGAGGGAAATTTTTTTATTTTGAACTTTTTTATATAGTTGGAAGTGAGAAAATTTTGGTTCTCGAACTGAAAGAGGGTAATTTTTCATTTTGAATATTTGTATAGAGTTATTAGAAGGAAGGAAATTTTGTTTATTTATTCTGATTTGGAAGGCGCCATTTTTGAGCGTTTTCATCGATTTGAAGTAGGGAAGTTTTTATTTTTAATTCATTTTCTTAATTTAAAAATAGTAATTTTTAATTTCTCACATTTTTATCTTGTTGAAAAAGAGGAAATTTTTGTTTTTTAATTTTTTCTGAATTGGAATAGGGAAATTTTTCATTTGAGTTGGACTGGCCAAAATTAAAAAAAAAATTTATTTATTTAGACGATGCCATTTTTTAGAATTGCTATTGAAGTGAAGGGGAAACTTTTTCATTAGAATCTTTTTTCTAAATTAGAAGAGTTTAATTTTTAATTTCTAACATTTGTACGGCATTGGAAAAGAGGAAAATTTTGGTTTGCAATTTTTTTTAGAATTTGAAGAGGGCAAATTTTTTATTATTTGAAAGTTGAAAGCGACGAAATTTTGATTATACAATTTTTTTCTGATTTTAAGTGTCATTTTTTTCGCATTCTCATTAAAGTTAGGGGAAATTTTTTGTTTTAATCTTTTTTCTGAATTGAAAGAGTATAATATTTGATTTCTCACATTTTCATCGAAATTTTATTTTTTATTTTTAAGGTTTTTACAGATTTGGAAGGTAGTTCAATTTCTAAAAATTACAAGTTTTAATTGCAAATCTTTAGAATTTAAAAGAATTCCTCTTTGAGTTATTTAATTTCCAGTTCATTTTTAATTACGTAAAATAAAAAATTGCCAGCCTTAAGTGCTCGAATTTTTCAATTTCAATTTCAATTACTGCGAATTTTTTCAAACCGGGAAATAACCGGGAAATTTTGTTCCCCGATTAAACCGGCCACCCTGAATTCACAGCGAGTTCCTTCAGACTGAGTAGTCAGATCATGGACACATTGTGCAAGAAAAAATAGCAAATCTTATCTAAAGATAGTGATTTATTTTCGATCCCTTTGATCTTGACCTGTTGATCAAGAGACAGTCGATGATGCACGATTGCTGCAGGTGACGAAGGAACCAACTGTAATGTTCGAAGCCGTTTGTTCGACTGGGTTTTATCGTACAGTGCTGAAGCAGAGTGCTCTAGATAATATCAGGATTTCCATAAAATTCATGTAGTTTAATTATACCACTTTATTGTAACCCCAATAAAAAATAAGTGTGGAATTCTTCACCATAAGCGCTCTAGTTTCTAGAAAATCTCTATTACAAAAAATTTTATAAAAGGAATATCGAGCCATAAATTGACAGTGTTTGTTCTACTTTTTAGAAGATCTTATCGTGTTTGTTCAGTTAGTGTCTCATGTTATTCCCGTAAGGAAGCAAATTCCTTATTTTCAAGAATGGAATCCACTCAGGTATGAATTGATTTCATAACTTTCCATTGATCTTAGAATTTTATTATCAATTTTTGATTTAATATAGTTGATAATGATCGATTTTTAATTTTTACAGATTGATAAAGTTTTGAACATATACAAAACTCTTTCGCAGAACCCTGCGATATCCAAAGCTAGAATCACATCGATAGCGAGGAATGGAATTACTGTTCAGAGTCACTGGGCTCAAAAAAATTTAGAGAGAAACTCGAAGCAAAAATTTGTTCAAGACTTCAGTCTCGATGCAGAACTTAATCCTCTCGTCGAAAGTTTTCCAATTGATGTCTCTACTGAGTATGTGTGGCTTTTAATATAAGATTTGGGAAATCAAACTCTTATTTAAAAAATTCGAGTGACCTTGATAGTTTTCTATTTTTATTAATAGTATTTAGAATACTTAGATTTCTCAGGAAAATTTATCCCTTTAAATTGGAACCTAGAAGATTAGTAATATTAATGCAAAAAGTCTTGTTTCTAAATACATTTTAAACAATTTTTAGTTGAGTTTACAAATCAAAAAGATAAATTTTGAATCGAAGAAATGAATTTTTAACTAACATTATGAATCTTCAAGCAAAATTATAAATTTTTTTACGAATAGTCACTTGAATTTTCAACCCAAAAGATTAATTTTCTACCATGAAAGACTTGAGTTAAAATGTAAGAAAAATAAATGCTCAATCAAAAAAAGAAAACGAATTTTCAACAAAATTGTTTTTTTTTCTATAAAGAAAATGATTTTTTAACCAAAAATAGAAGAATTTAATGTTCAGTAAAAAGAATCAATTTTTAACCAAAAAATGAATTCTCAACCAAAACATTCAATTTTAAGTCTAAAATATGAACCAGAATATTTTAATTTGCAGTTAGCAAAGTGAATTTAAAAAAGAAAAAGGATTTTGTAGAAAAATTAATTAATTTGCTGCTAAAAATATAAATATTGCAGGAAAAATGGAATGGTTACAGACTCAATTTAAAAAATTAATTTTTGACTAGAAAGAACGAATTTTGAGCCAAAGAAATTAATTTTAAATCACAGTAATGAATTTTTAACCAAAAGGTATACAATTTCAATAGAATGTATAAATTTTCATTTAAAAAAAAAATCAATTTACAAACCAGAACTAGAATAGCTAAATTTGCAGTTAGTAAAGTGAATTTAAAAAAGAAAAAGGAGTCCGCAAAATGGATACATTTTCAACGAAAAATATATATTTTAAGCAAAAATGGAACGGTTACAGCTTCAATTAAAAAAATTAATTTTCAATTAAAATAATAAATCTGTAACATTTTTTATATTCAATAAAGTGCCATTTCAAGTAAACAAAACATATGAACTTGAACCAAAAGTAATAAATTTTCTTACAAAAAGATGATTTTTCAAACAAAAAATTTTTTTTTCTAATAAAAAGTCGAATTTTCAACGAAAAAATTAATTTTTAACCAAAAAATTTTTTGTAACAAAGTAGTTAATTTTCAACAACTTCGTTAAATTTTCTATATAAAACAAGAATTTTTAACTAAATTTTCTTTTTTTTTGCAACCAAAGAAATTAATTCTTAGCAACAAATAGAATAGTTCAATTTTCAACAAAATAGGAAATTTTTTAATGAAAAGGTTACATTTCTATAAAAAATGTAAATCTTTCACAACAAATGGAATACTCAAAGTAAATTTTTAACTAAAATGATAAATCTTAAACGAAAAAGATGAATTTTCAACAAAAAGAAACTGAATAGTTGATATTCTAACAAAAAATTATTATATTTTTTTATATAAAATAAAAAAAACAATTGAATTTAAACAATATATACGAACTTGAAATGGAATGATTAATTTTTCAGTTCAAAATTTAATGAAGAAAAAAAATTATATCATTAATTAAACAGTTAAATTTTGGTTGAAAGAACCAACAAACCACCAAAAATAATACATTTTCTTACAAAAAGATGATTTTTTAAAGAAGAACATTTATTTTCTTCCAAAATAATAATAATAATAATAATAATAATAATTTATTCAGAAGAAGAAGAATTTTCTTTAAAAAAGTCAATTTTCCAACACTTAGTTAAATTTTAAACTAAAGAAATCAATTTATAAGAAAATAAAAACGATTTTTTACAAAATAGTTAAATTGTAAACCGAAAAATGATATTTTAGCCAAAAAGAATAATTTTTGAAGCACCAAGATTAATTTTCTACTAAAAAAAACGAATTTTTAAGGACATACATGAATTTTCATCCAATTGGTTTATTTTGAAACTAAAAGTGTTGGTTTTTTTAACCAAAAATGGACCGTTAAATTTTCAGTTAATCAATTTTTAACGAAAAAATTAAAATTCACTAAAATAATTGATTTTAAACCAAAGAGACGAATCTGAAACAAAGATCTATATTACATTATATTTTACATTAAAAGCCGTTGAATTCCACCAAAAACGACGAATTTTTATCAAATCGCATAATTTTGCAATTAAAAAGGTTAGTTTTTAACCAAAAATAAAATAAAAACCAAAAACGGCCAATTTTAATTAAAAACAGTTTCAACAAAAATAAGAATGTTCAATTAAAAAAAAGAAAACGAGTTTTTGACAAAATAGTTTTTTCGATAATCAAAAAGAATATTTTTTATCCAAAAATAGAAGAATTAGATTTTTAGTTAAAACAATCAATTTTCAACCAAGGAAATTAAATTTTAATCGCAGTGACGAATTTTCATAAAAAATATTTTTTTTAGAAATGGTACAATTTTGAACCCAGCAGATTACAATTCTATCAAAAAAAGGTAAATTTTGAAAAGAAAATGAAAAATGTTCAAGTGAATTTTCAACTAAAATAATAAAGCTTTAATTAAAAAATTTAATTTTTAACGAAATACATGAATTTTCGACTAAAAAGATCAGTTTTCTACCAAAAATAAAATTCTTAAATTTTGAGGTAGTAAAATAAATTTTCAACGAAGAACAGAATAATGAAATTTTTAGTAAACAACTTAATTTTAATAAAATCTAACAAAATTTCTTATGAAATATTATATTTTTCAACGAAGAGGATTAAATTATTATCCAAAAATATAAATTGCCGGTAAAAAATGCAGGAGTAACATTTTTTATTATTATCATTATTATAATAATATATAATAATATATAAGTATTATAATATTACTATTATTATCATTAATTCTAAATAAGAAAAAACTAATTTTCAACTAAAAGGATCAATATTC
>JAAAKG020029360.1:0-19711 GCA_010014905.2 Druon quercuslanigerum
TCCTATAGTTAAACATAAAATATGTTAATCCTGAACATGTAGATGTTACATTTGAACATCCATTTTTCTCCGTGTAATATTGAAGCACATCCGAGTATCTGAAATTTCACTTCTCAATGCAACTTCCCCAATGAAGATGCGATTTCAACACATGGACTACCAGGTTTAATTATAAGAACGAGCAGCGTTAAAAACATTTTAAAAAAAGAAAAAAGTGTATTTTGCAAAGAAAAAAATAATGATATGCATCACTTTTATTTATTAGCATTAACTAATTACATACTTACACGGAGAAAATTTGTTCATTATAATTTACCTAATTAGTTCGGTAAATCGAGGATATTAATGCATTTAGATAAAGTTTACAATTATTGTAGGATTTAATACCAAACAGAACTATGAATATTACAAAAGAGTTATGTAAAATCTCAAGTCTAAAAGTGAAAAATCCGATATGTACTTATTGGTACAAGGATTGTATTATTTCCATACCAGTATATCGTCAAATAACGTAAAGTAATGTACATTTTTATTAAATTAAACATATAAAGTTTATTTTTGTATATAATTGACGATTCGTTCAAAAGAAAGTATAGATTGCAGAATTTTTTTAGAGATTTTTAGGACGTCCACAATGGCAGGGCTGAAGTTTAAAACCAAGTCCCGCGTAAAAACTTGAACATTTTTAAGTTTCGTTTAATATTGTAGGACTCCAGAAAATATTCAAATATATAGATTAGTTTGCATTTTTTATTTTCTTCCTTGCATTTTAACGTAATTTAATTTAATCGACTTTATATAAATTCAAATAGCAAGTTTTTAATGTTCAATTTTACACAAATTTAAAATATTGAGAATTTAATAATTTAGGGTTTTAGGAGTTACAAAATTTTTAATAAAAAAGTTATCCAATGATTTTATTTACTTCCTCTAAATCAAGAAGCCCGTTGATCAATAAAATGTTAAAATAAGAAATTTCGATGAAATGGGGACCAAACATGTTTTGCACGCCCTGACGTCCTCATACTTTAACTTTATAGTCGAGATTTCTCTCTCGATATTCTAAGTGTTAAGTTAGCCTTTCCTTTTCTAATTTATTTTACGGTTGAAAATTTAAATATTTTGATAGAAAATCGTCTTTTTGGCTTAAAGCTTTAACTAATTTGGTAGAATTTTTTAAAATTTTTCAATAAAAATGCAACTGTTTGGTAGAAAATAAATCTTTTTGGTTAGGGAGTCAGCTCTTTTTTTGGAATTTGTATTTTCTGCTAGAATTCAACCGTTTTAAATTTAAAATGTTTTTCTTTTTGTATTTAAACTAATCATTTGAAAGGTAAGTAACTTTGTTTAAAATTTATTCTTTTGTGTTACATCATTTCCGGTTGAACATTTCTTTTCAAGATGAAAGTTTAATTATTTGGTTAGAAATTTATGTATTTGGCTGAACAATTAATCCTTAATTGTTAGCGATAAACTATTTGACTATAAAGTTCTTTAAAGTTCTTTAAAAGTTTGTGTTTTCAGTTTAAAAATGTATGTGATTTAGTAGAAATTAAATTAATGGGTTCCAAATGAAACATTTTTTTAAAAATTATTCTTTTTATTTTAATACTAAATTACATATTTTGTTAGAAATGCGTATTCTTGTGTAGCGTTCAAATAATTTAAAGTGAAAATAAAATACTACTAGATAAAATTCAAGGCTTAGGAGGTTAAGAAGGTTGATTTTAAAAGGAAAAATAGTGCTGCCAGGAAAAAAGTTTATATATCAGAAAAGTATTTAAATTTGTAATTAAACAGTCGCATTTTTTAAAAAATTTATAAATTTCCAATTAATTAGTTAAATTTTCGATTAAAAAAGATACATTTTCCACCAAAAGCGAAATAGTAAAATTTTTAGTTAATTTTTTTTATAAATATAAAACAAATTTTCAACGAAATAGTTAAATTTTCGATTCAAAAGATTCTAAACGAAAAGAAGAAACAACTTTTCAACATAATACTTGAATTTTCAACCAAAACCATATATTTTAAAGTGAATTAGGAATCTTCAACTTAAAAATTTATTTTCAAAAAAATTGTTTTATTTTCCAATAAAGTGGATTATCGTTTAAAAAATATAGATGAATTCTCAACGAAATATATAAAAATTTATATTTTAGCCAAAACACGCTTTAATTTTTAGCATCGGGCTACGGAACCCGAAGTCCTAAGTAAATTGTAGATAGAATGTAGGCGAAATACTTTTATCAAATAAAATGTCTTTTGTCAGTAAACAAGTTTTACCTAATAATTTTTTTTTAGTTTCTGTCGTTTGCCCAAAAATTTAAATTCGGTGAAAAATAAATTTTGAACGCTCTGGCTAATCACAATGATATCTTCCCGCACCACATAAGTAACTTTATCTTAATTGAGAAATGCCTAAAAAATTAATAAATTGTTTCAAAAATTTACATAAGCATCTAGTTCTGAGTTGAAAAGAGTAGTTGCTGTATTAGGAGTAATTTGTATTTAATACATCGCAACAAATAAAAATTAGCACCCAAAATTTTTATTCTATAACTAGTTTTAAAGAGTAGTGTTGAGCTTTAAAAAAATTTACCTAATATTGACGATTTTTAATAAAATGTACAAAAACGACTTTTTTCTAATGGGAAATATGTGTAAAACTTCTTGGGGTTTAAGAAACCTTCAAATATATATATATTTTTAAATGCATTTTTGGTGTCGATTCAAATAAATTTAAGTGCCCAATGCAAGTAAAGGCAATTATTTGTCTTTTACTATTGTGGCCTAATTATCGCTAATCAAATTTGCAGAATTTCCCTACTGGTATTTTTATTTTCCCAATTTTGATTCCGAGAGCTGATGCTCATTCATGCAAAATCATTTTTACAAAGTTTTCTTAATAATTGTTATTTTCTCTGAGAAATTAAGAAAGTAGAAAATTAAAAAAATTTCGTAAAATTGAAAGCGGCAATCTGTTGGAAAATATGTCATGAAGACCCTGAAGGTGTATGAGTAATTTGAAGCCCAATAGATACAACGCCACTTTAAAATTGTGAAAATTCTTATTACTAAGTAAATCTTTACTTGTTTACTTTTCGTTAAAAACATCTGTGAAATATAACCAGTAATTAGTTCTTTTATAAGATCTTGTGTAGATAATGGCTTGTTGCACGAGAAAATTTTAAGGTCCGTCCACTCAGTGCCGCCACAAAAGCAAATTGAAAAACGGAATACGCCATATTTTTTTGCTTTTTTTTGCTATTTTTATGCAAAAAGAAATTTTTTTTGCTCTTTGACTTCCGAGAAAAGGATGACAGAGGTAGCACGACGTCCACTCAGCACCGCCACCTATAAAAACTCACTAAAAATTATTATAATGAGATGAACGATAAGAGTAGATTTTTCCTTCTTTTTCTTTTTATTTCTGATGACATATATTATGCTTCCAAAAAAACTACCCCTAACTCGGACACACCTACCCCTCATGATCAAAAACGTTTTAAAAGTGGGAAAACCAGATCAAACAATGTAAAGATGATTTAGAGCTCCAAAATAATTACTTGAAACTTGGAAATAAATCTCTCATTATAATTTTTTCCAAAAACCACCCTTCAACATAAACGTATTTAGCGAAGTTCATATATGTATGCAAAAAGCATTTAAAAGAATTAAATTCAGGAACCACTGTTACTTGATGAACTTGCATGTTGGTGGCGGTAGGAGAAAGTGTGCAGTGACAGGTGGTGAGAAGTTTTTGCGGATTTTGTGTGGAAGATGTGAGTACAGTGTGATGGTGGAAGGCTGAAAGGTGAGCAGAGTTGCGAGGGGTGAATTGGGGTGTTAAAAACTAATTTTCACTGTAGTTGTGTGGTGGATTCAGCTAATTACGGAAAGTGAGATTAGGTTGGCAAGGGAGCGGGGTAGTTTTGTGATCAGAAGTTTTGTTCTTCACTGTGGGCAAGGGTGGTTCTAGTAGTGCGGTGGGTTGTTATGGGAGAGTGAAGTGTGTCTTTAGGGGCTGTGAGAGAGAAAATAGTGCTAAAAAAAGCAAGATTTGGGGTGGTGAGCGGGAACGGCCTTGAGCAGGATGTAGGCAGCGAGAGTACTGGCAAAGCGCGTAGTAAACTCGAAGGGGACGAAATTTCCAGCAGGCCACGATGGCCAGCTGGGCGTGGTCCGGTGCCGACTAGCGCATTAGGGAGAGGGAAAGATCGGAACGGAGAAAACGGCAAAGCACGGGAGAGAGAGTCTAGCCCGAGTGAAGGGGAGGATCTCTTGAAGAGAAAAGAGACAGAGTACGGATACGTAGGTCACCCTCCATAAAAATGGAGGGGCAGACAGAAATAAGGCTTTAGGGGTGTTGATAGGTGAGGTCAGAGGGTTGACATAAGGGGAGTGATGAAGCAGATGGACGGTATGAGAAAGGACCTGAGGGTAAAAGATGAGAGATGGGAAAAGTTGGTAAAAGAGCTGAGAAGGACCAAGTAGAAGGATTGTAGAGAGAAGTAGTGTCCGTAAAGAAGGAAAAAGAAGATAATATAAAGCAGATGGAAAAAGCAATAAGGGAATGGAAAGAAAGGGCGGAACAAACGCTTGAGAAGGTGAAGGACAGCTTGGAGAGGGAATTAGGTGACAGTAAGGAGGGCGAGAAGCAAGGTATTTGGAAGAGGGTTGAGAACATGATAGAAGAGAAAGTGGTACAGCGTAGGAATAAAAAGGAGCGGGTAGGGAAATAATAAGGGCAATAGAGTTAAGGATGGAGAGAAAAGAAAAGGCTGATAGGAGAAATAATATTGCAATAAGAGGATTAAAGGCAAAGATTGGGGAAGAAAGGGAGGGGGTGGAAGCGCTGCTACAGAGCATTGAGCAGGTTGAAGGCAAGATAGGGAAAGTTAGGATGGAGGGGAGAAAGGAGAATGAAGTGGCGGTTGTGGAATCGGAGAGCTGAGAAGAAAAGTTTGGGGTAATGCGTAACAAAAGTAGGATAAAGGATAAGAATGTTTTTATCGATCAAGACTTGACGAGGAAGGAAAGGAATGCAGAGAATGCTAAATACCAGGGCTAGAAAGGAGAGGAGTGAAGGGAGAGTGGCAAAGGTAGGTATCGGAAAATAAAAATAGAGGAGAAAATGTGGGTATCAGATGAGGAAAAGGGGGTTATGAAGGTAGTGCAGGGTAATTTGTTTTGTGAAAAGTAGAGGGGTGGGAGTAAAGCAGGGCGGAGGAGTGTTAAAGGTGCTGTACTGGAATGTAGCAGCGGTGAAGAAGCAAGGGGGTAAAGTTGGAGGCTATAGGAGGCGGTCAGATTAAGGAGGAAAGGAAGGTCGATTGGGGAACTATAGCGGGGGTTAGGGATGAATTAGAGGAAGAAGTCCATGAAGAGGGAGAGGGACAGGGCATGCAAATGAGAACACTGAAGATAGGAGCGGTAACATACAAGTTTGTGACTGTTTGCAATAAGGATGGGAGGAAAAGGGTTAAAGAAATGGTGCAAGACGTACTGGGAGAGGGGGATGAAGGTATGGTGATACTTAAGGGGGGAATGCAATGCGATAATTGGGAGGAGGTCTGTACCGGGAAGGGGAGAGCTTCGAAAGGAAATCGAAGGATAAGTTAATAAATAAAGAGGGGGAGCTTCTAAGAGTCTGGATGGAGGACAGGTGATAGGATGTGGCGAATGGTATGGTAACAGGGGACAAAAAGGGAGAATACACGTATGTGAGTAAGATGGTGGTATCTGTGATAGAATATGTGATAATGAATATTCAAGGATGGGAGGAGACAGAAAAATTCCCAGTGGGAGGCAGGGTGGAATCGGACCATCAGCCATTAAGTTTGTGAATAAAGGGGAAAGTTAGCGGAAGGCAGGGTGGGGAAGTAGGGTTATAAGGGGAGAGAGTGTCATGGACAAGAGAAGCAATAGACAAGTATCAGGAGCAGTTGGGAAGCATAAGTTTTAAGGGGGAGCCGGTGGAAGAGATACGGGAGGATCTGAAAGATAAAGTAAAAGTGTGTGTGCAAAAAAAGGTATCTAGAATGAAAGATAAATAAAATGGTGAAGCCGTGGTGGGATAGGGGATGTTAACAGATAAAGATAAAGGTGAAAAGGAAGTACAAAAAGTGAAAGGCAGGAAATGCAAAAAGGGAGGATTACGTAGAAATAAGGAAGGAGTTTAGAATAATGTGAAAGGAGAAAGAGCAGGAAAAGGAAAAAGAGCTGGAAGAGGAGTTAAGAAATGTTAAGACAGAAGGGGACGTGTAGAAGATAATTAATAGGTTTAGAAAACGTAGTACGAGAGGCAGATAAGAAAGTTGAAAAGGTCTAAGGCAGCAGGGCTGGACGGGGTAGAGAGCGAAGCATGGCTGTTTGGCACACAAGAGGTAGAGAGGCTGAAGAAGGTAGTTTTGTAGCACGTGGTGGATAGAGCTCTAGTCAAAAAGGGTGCCAAAGTGTACGCGTTTTTTGTAGATCTAAAAGGCGCGTTTCCTTCGGTGGATAGGAGGAGGTTTTGGGAGGCAATAAAAGAGAGGGCAGTTGAGAGAGGCCTGATCTAGAGAATGAGGGAGGTATATGAGGAGAAGAAAGATAGGATGAGGCAAGGGGAGGAAATTTCTTAATGCTTCTGGATGGATAGGGGGTTGAGGCACGGGTGCCCTCTTAGCCCAACGCTGTTTGCAATTTTAATCGCAGATATGGAAAGTAAGCTAGCGGATAGAGTGGTAGGAGGAGTTAGGGTACGGCGGGAAAGGATATGATACTCGCATATGCAGATGACATAGTGCTGCTAGCAAAGAGCGAAGAGGCTTTCAAAGAGATGAGGAAAAGGTTGAGAGGATACTTGGACAAAAATAGGTTAGACTTAAATGCAGATAAGTCAAAGTTTGTCGTGTTCAGAACAGGAGGGGGGAGAGATAAGGGAGGGGAGTGGAAGAAAAAGGGCAAAGCAGTATAGGAGGTGAAAGAGTTTGTGTACCTAGGCTTCCTGTTTCGGAGGAATGGGGGAGTCGCTAGTCATGAGTGACTTATTTTACGGAGTGGAGGTGTGGGGGTGGAAGATAAGTAAGAAGGTGCATAGGAAACAGGAGAGGTATGTAAAGTGGACACTGGTGTTAGCAAGGAATACGCCAAATTATATTGTCAAGAGGGAGACAGGAAGAACGAGTTTAGGGATCATAACAGGGAGCCGAGCATGTGAATATGAAGAGAAATTTTTGGAAGAGGGGGTAAGTAAGCTGGCTAGAGAATGTTGGTGGGAGAAGGAGAACAGACGTAGGGGTGGGAGGATGGAGGTGGAAAGGGATAGGTATTTTAGAACGAATGGATTGCAAATGGATTAAGTGAAAAGGATGCATGCGGAAGAAAGGAAGGTGTATGAGTTGTTTAAAAGGAATAGCATGAAGAGAGAGAAGAAAAGCAGTCGAGGAGAGAATGAGAGAGTCAAGGTTTAATGGGAACTATATGTGGATTATGCCAAAGGAGAGAGCGAGAATGAGATGCGGATACATGGAAAGTTATAAAAGGTTCTGGCTTTCTGCTGAGAAGAGGATGTGTGAATTGTGCGGGAAGGGGGATGAAAAAGTGTAACAGTGCTTGGAAGAGTGTGAAGAGGTGGAAAGGAGTATGATAAGCATGGAGGTATTGTTGCATGAAAGGGGGGACAAAAGGGTATTGGCATGGATGAAGGGGGTGTTGGGTAAGATAGAGACGAAGAGAAGGAAGGAGGAAGAGGAATGGAGAAGAAAAGATTGTATTTAGGAGAGGAAGTAGATTAAGAAGATTGTACATATTGTAAATAGTAGATAAAGATTAAAGATTAGCTACGGAGGCAGAGGCTGGCTAGGCAAGACAAAGCGAGAAAATAGCGTCATGCGTGCGAGGCAAGAAACATGCGCGCGAGACGATATGAAGCGAGGAAGTCAAAGTCGGCTTAGAGATTATGTGTGGGGGAGGTTAGTTTTAAGGAGTTAGTTGTAAGAAAAATTTGGAAAAAATGGAAGTGTAAGCAAGTCAATTTTTTAAGTCCAGCAGGCTGAAAAATAAACGTTTATCTAACCACTGTTATTAGATATATTTTGGCTTTTTTTTCTGTCCAATGATCACTTTGAATAATGTAAAGATAATGTAGAGCTTTAAATTAAGTACTCTTGTTTAAAAAGATCCTTTTTACTATAATTTTTCCCAAAAACTAACCTTCCACGTGAACCTATGGAGCGGAGTTCATATATGTGTGAAAAGCATTTTAAAGAATACAATTCAGAAACCACTGTTAGTTGATATTTTTTTCCCTTTTTTGATTTCCGATGATATATAAGACTTGCCCCAAAAACTACCACTAACTCGTACAGACCCTCCCGCTTAATCAAAAACGTTTTAAATGGGTGAAAACTACCTGAAAAAATGTATGCAGATGACGTTTGAAATCTAGTTTTGCTCAAGAGGGGTAATATATATATTATATATATAAATATATATGTGTGTGTTTAAAAGCAAAAAATCTCCCCTAATCGTTTATCTCATTATAATAATTTTTTGTGAGTTTTTATGGGTGGGGGCGCTGAGCGGACGTCGTGCTAGCGCCGTTACCCTTTTCGCGAAAGTAAGGAGAGCAAAGAATTTATACTTTTAGCATAAAATTAGCAAAAGAAAAGCAAAAAATATTGCCTATTCCGTTTTTCAATTTGCCTTTGTGGCAGCGCTAAGTGGACGGACCTAAAATATCACGAAAGTAAAGGTTTTAGTTTCAGTCAAAGGTTAATATATATATATATATATATAAATCCATTTGAATCATGGAAGGTTTTTATTTATAACAATTATTATAACAATAAAGCAAGTGAGAAATGTTTTTAACAACAATTCACAAACAGAAGTTTCCATTTCATCGACAGATATGTTTTGGGGAAGGTGATATGACAGCCCACCCTATTTCAAAAATGAAAGTTTAGATATGGTGGCATAGCATATAGCCTATAGCATATGGCATATGGCATATAGCATTTCGCAAAGTAATGACCAATAAAAGAAATAATTTTTAATCTGTAGAGATGAAAATATTTTCGTAGAGGATTTCAAATACGCTCATATGCAGCATAAACATTTTCAGCATATCTTGGGAATTGCCCAATATATGAAATGATGATTAACAACAAAAAGTTTTTAGCCAACGGTGAAGATTGGCTTTTTGGATAAGATCTCAAATACTGTATCACTAGCATCGGTTTCGAGTTGAAATTAACTTTTAATTCAGGACAAGCTAAAATCAGTGCTGTTGTTTGTTAATATTTTATGGTTGTAAATGCCTGTTTTTGGTCGTCTGTCTGTTTCCATAAAATAAATTTTGTATACCATAATGCCACTTAACTTCAACCTTTGTATTCGTTTAATTGTTTTTGGACTTGGATGATCTAAACTAGGGTTAATTTTTGCTTACCTCCTTGTAATTCTTTCATGTTGACTTTGAAACTCAAGAATTCTATTTCGGGATATCCAAATTCAGATTTTTCTAAAACTATTGTCAAATCTTTAAGTTTAATTTTATTTAGTATAATTTCTGAATGTTTAGAATGTCTTTAAAATTGGATTAAAACTGTGTCATCAATGTCACAAACTGCATATAGTTTCAAATATGGTTCATTATTGTATCTATCAGGCGCTGGAATGTAGCAGGAACATTTGTAAAACCAATTGGCATTCTCTTAAACTAATTCATTCCTTCGACAGGGGCTTTAAACGCTATAATATTTCTGGAATTGTAAAATCTACTCAAAATCTATATTTACCATTTGACTTTTTGATGATAACTATCGCATTCGACCAATCAGTGTTTGATGGTTCCATTATTTTTTCATCAGGGAGTCTATCTACTTCTTTAAACATAAAATCGCGAATTTATGTGGTAATAGATCTGTTTAATATTGGTTCATGTCCCTGGAAATTTATAATGCACTCTTTATTTAAATTTTGTTTCTAAATCCAATATTTTTCTTTCTTAAATTTTTTAACTGCACGTGTTGTGTTTAGCTTAATTTAATAATACCTTCACTAATTTAATCGCAATTTTTTATTTTATTTTTTACCTTACGTGCGTAATATTATTATTTATGTCTGCATTATTTTAAAAATTATGTTAGTAACTTTATTTGCGAATAGTTTTTCGTTAACGGAAGAATCTTTTTCATCAACTTGTTCTCTCATTTTCATTAATTTATTATCATTGTTCTTTTTATTATTTTGAATTGTGTCTTAAATTACTTTTTCTAATCTTCTATCAATATTTTCAGAGTGCAAACATGTGTTTATTTTGCCCTCGCTCTTTATTATAACGTCTAATCAAATATTATTTAGATCAAAAACAATTTTGCTTATTTCAATAAATAATGTTTTTCGAATAAAAAACTCACTTTTGTTATAAGAAAAATTTCTTTAGGTCAAAAAAATATTTGATTAGATGTATTCAGTGCTATATTTCTTTGAAACAAGTAATCTTTTATCTCAGTATAGTGTTTAGGGCTCCTTCTTCTTTTTTCAACAAACAAATCGAGCACTACTTATACATGACAAAAATTATGATCTAAAATGAGTTTCTTGCATAAATATGTGTATTTGTTAATTTTTATTGAAACTTTAGTTAAATTTTATTTCTAACTTACTGATCATTTTTTCAAACTTTGTACATTGATAATTTGTCCGTCAGATTATGACGGACATAGGCATGATTTATGCTCATATGTGGAGCTATTTTGGACACGTAATTTCTATTTTTGCTTAGGTGTAGGAAATTTTGCAGAATTTTCATTCTTAAAAATCTATTGTAAATATAAATAATAAAATTTTTTGAATTAATAGAAGCCTTAAAACTTTTAAAGTTTTAACAAATTTGAGAAAGAATGACAATTTTAGAAATTTCAAAAAATTGAGAAATTTTTAAGATTTGAGAAACTTTTAACATTTTAGCGATTTTAGAAATATTATATATTTAAGCCATTTCAGAAATAGTAGAAATTTTATGAATTTTTATAATTTAAACAGTTTTAATATTTAAGAAGTTTTTTACATTTTAGAAATTTCAGAAGATTTTAAACATTTTGAAAATTATAGATATTTCGAGAAATATTGGAAATTGAATATATTTTTGTGTTTTTATAGATTTTAATAATTTTATAAATTTTAAATAGAATTAAAAAATGTATATTCATTTTTTTTCTATTATTTTAGAAATTTGAATGACTTTAAAAAAATCTGAACTTTTTATAAAATTTAGGAATTTTAATCATGCTTTTAATTTTTATGATTTTATAAATATCAAAAATTTAAAAAAAAATTTCACCTAGGAATTTTGAAAATTTTGAAAATATAGTGAAATTTAGATAATTCAAACATCCTCACGTTTTCTTATGAGAATAAATTTGTTTAAAATGTTCAAATGCTTTGAATTCAAATTAAAATAATTTCAATTTAAAAATTTCAAATTTCAAATTAAAAATTCAAATGGTTTTTCAATTGACTCGTAGAAAAAATTTCAACGTCTTAATTTTTTAATCTACATTGTTTAAATAATAATTATTATTATAAATTAGCAAAACATCATAGAAAAGAGTCATCGGATAGACATCCTTGGTTGACTCTGTAAACACATTTAATCGTAGATAAAAGGGAAAACTGTTAATTTTTCAATCTAAATTGTTTAAATAATTATTATTCATGTCAAGGTCCTAATTTTAAATTGAAATTGTTTAAATAATTAATATTTTTTGTATGTTTACAAAATAACATAGATACGAGTCATCAGAGAGACATTCGTAACTGACTTCGTAAACAAATTGATTCGTAGAAAAAAAAGCCAAACTCTTACTTTTTCAATTAAAATAGTTTAAATAATAATTATTATTGTACATCGGCAAAGTATTATAGAAACAAAATCCTTGGAATCCTTGCAATCCAAAATCCTTAGTTGATTCTGTAATTGGTTAATCTAATTTGTTTAAATAATTAATATTCTTGTAAATTTACAAAGTAACAGAGAAAAAATATCATTATTTATTAAGTTAATAGCTTCAACTGCAACACTTGGCAATACTGCTCCAACCTGATCTCCGATAAACACAGCAGCTGCTCGTGGTCCACATCCAGGAGATAACTTATAATAGTAAAATTTTTCGCTCTTTGTCTTTTTTACTTTTATGTCTTTTATGATTGCTGGCGACCACTTAAAAGGTGTGTAAATATACGATAACGCAGTATAATTCAATATCGTTTACATGTTACTTGTAGACCGCAAATAACATTTGAACGGATTATCCTAAAAATAAAATTCGGTAGATTTCGATAAATTTGGATATATTTCGAGATATTTCGAGATAATTCGAGAGATTTCGAGAGATTTCGAGTTTGTTCGAGATATTACGAGATATTTCAAGATTCTTTCTGGAGGAGACTTATTAAATAGGATTTAAGGACACGGCTGACCAATGAAAGTCACTACTACTTAAGAAGGCGTCTCTCTCGTGAGTATAGTGCTAATGACTTTTTCATTCGATAACTCGCACAATTCCTCGTTCAAGCGTCAATATTGAGCTTCAAAACGCGACCAAACAAGATCCAAACGATCAGTAAAAGAATTTAAAAAAAATTAAAATTTGTCCCGCAACATGAAGTTAGCACCCCAATTTTGAAAACTAAATATATTTTTTAGTTTTGCCGTCCAAACGACACAATTTGGTTTCCAAGCATTACCAAATGATGACCAAACGATTCCATTACACACAAGTTGGATATTTAATTTTATAGTTGATGTGCTAACTTCATGGACATGTGCTGGCGGGCATAAGTATAGTAATATTTACAGCGATTTCAGAGTAATCTTTACCTGTAAAAGAAATGCATTCACGTGATAAGATTTACCCACGACATTGGAAACGGTTTACTAGATTTAATACCTGACCTAAAAGTTTTAGTTTTTGACCTTTCGCGCCCATCAATTAAGCATTTATTGCTTCTTTAAATGCATGCTCTAATTCTTTTACTCTCTTTTAAATATTTTCACCACTGTATGAGCGAGTTGTACCGGTGTCAACTCAAACTCATTCATGATCTTTAAAATATATGACAAATGAAATCTTATTTTGTCCTACTAATTTGTGTCTGTATCTAGATACTCAGATAGTGTTTGGTTTTGTTGGCTACTTTCCAACTTCAATATCCACCACTTACTTTTTGCTGATCTACAGTATACAAACATTCGCGTTGAGAATTTGCAATTTTCCCGCAATTGTAGCAAGTAATGAATTCTCGCGATCTGTCATTTGAATTTCGGTTTCCTAAATTCGGATCCTTAAAATCGTGTGCACTTATATTTATTTCACCTTTTTGTTATCTCTACTTTTTTCTGTATTTTTCGATTTATGATCCTTCATCTTTTCTGGCTTGTTATTATTCTCTTCCGCGTTAAATAAAAGCGCTGGCACTTGCAGAGAATGATTTATTTGTTGTGCCTGTATGTTTCTTAACAGCTTACTAACATTTTTCATAATTAATTAAAACAGTTGTGTAACTAATAAATGACAATTATAACGAATAACTAACTGTTTAGACTAACTGAATTAGTTAAATATCACTCATTTTGATTTACGGTCTGATTTCATCAAATCAGTATTTTAAAATTAGTTTAAACACTTAATTAAAATCCGGCCTTCATCAAATATGAACATATACTTTTAGCATATCAATACACACATAAGATAATATTTTATGTTAGGTAAGAGGTGAGGTATATCTGTATACAACAAGAAGGCCTCTTACGAAATGACGTTAGCAAACGAGCATATTTTTTGTCACTTCTGTCCTCATGCTGAAAACTATTTCTCAATTATTTCTTCTTTCGACTAATTTAAATTGTTTAAGTATATGTGTATACACAACTGTCATGCCGGCTTTTGTTATGTAGTGAAAATTCAATATCGGATTTTTACGCGCTTTGGTATAATTGCCCAAAACAGAAAAAAACGGCTTTTGGATCCCTTTCTAGAGAAGAACACTCCAATCTCCATAATTAGGAGAAAAAGGGTGCCAATTTTCGAATATCAAATTAAAATGTTTTTTTGAGTGGGTTATTTACACTTATCACTTGGGTTTTAAAAGCAGTACAAATAAAAATGTTTCGTCTTGAGTTCCACTCGGTTCGTCATGAGTTCGTCCCCACGACGGCTATGCCTAGGGCTAGGGGCGATACTTAGAAAAACATTTGGCTATATCTTGGCTATGCCTTAGATAAAGACTTAGCCAAGACGAATTATTTTTACTCGGAAGAGTACCTTCTTCTTCTAGTTCTGATTTTTTTCACCAGTGGGCGAAATGGTCGATCACCATTCCCAATATAAATGGCCCGACCTAAGCTCCAGAAATCAGTACAAGAAAAGTGGACGAATTGTTTTTCCCGCTCAAAGTATAACTTTCTGTTTTCTCTGCTACATTTATATACCTCTACGTTTACGATGGTGTTATTGCTCCCTACGTTGGCGGTACTTTCTTTCTGTGAGTGTAGACGAAGAAAGTAAATTAATTAAACGTTTACTTTGCGATTTCGTATCCATTGGTTCGTACAATGTTATCAGCATTTACACATGCAAAATTATAAACCACTTTTCAAAAATGTGAAATTACTATTTTCCTCGCATTGCAAGTTTCTTTGCTTTTCTCAGCTTTACAAATAGCATTATTTTTCAAGGCGAAGAAGAACATATCATCACAAGTGAAAATAGTACAACACTAATATGAAAAAGATATTTTATTCATCGATGGTTAAAAAATTATACTTTGCTAGTGCGCTTCTTTGAACAAATTTATTGTTCATCATGTCCTGCTGCTAACATATTTAAAATTAACAGGTTCAAATTTACACGGAACGTTTTACAAATTCTTTTAAACGAGGTTTCTATTGTACAAAGTTGTTGTTCCCTTTCTAATTTTGAAATGGTGTTTTTTTGCGTGAAATGGGAAAAGTGATTTTCAAAAAAGCATATCGTATTAAACCAACAGAGCATAGAGAATCAAACGATTTGATAATTAATATAATATTTTTGTTTTAAATTTTCAGTACATCATGACCATTTATGGCATGGAAATCGCCCGAAAAATCATTATACCCCAAAAGAAGTATTAGAAGTATTTTTTGATATCAAGGATAAGGATTTGAATGAAAAATGTGACAAAGTTGGCCATGACCAAGAAGCTAGGTGGAAAAAAATACGAGTAGCGCTTGCAGAGCTTAAAGACGCTATGCGGGCTAAGCACGACGACCGTAAGGGATGGGAAAAATTGAACGATGATGATAAATACAGAGAAGCAAAAAATGTCATTAAAATAGCTTTACCATGCGCAAAAAAAGCGAAAGTGAACGAAAAACTTGAATTTTATAAGAAACCGTAAGTTCGTTGAATATTTTTCATACGATTTTCTAACTATACTTTTAATTATATATTTTTTGTATTTAATACGAGATATAAATATTTTAAAATTTAATATGGCCTTATTTACAGAAAAACTAATAAAAGTTGATAAAAAGAGCCAGGAGAACTGAAGGACAATATCTATGACGACTTCGGATGTTTCTGCAATCTCATTAAAACATATTTTTATTTTAAACCGGCACTGTTTTTTAGTGGTTAGCATGCTTATCTCTGAGCATCAACACTGGAGAAAGAGAGCATCAATTCGAACTGAAGTCCGATGTACGATACACAGCTTTTACTGCGATTTTCCTTGTGTACTACAAATAGCAAATATTGTAGGTGAATGTTAGTGCAGATATTTTAAAACGGACACAGCCGGTAGGGTTTAGTGTAGAATTAGTAAAGTATTTTACTGGTGTAAAAATGTAGTAAAATGTAATAACCATTCTATGTAGAATTTAATAAAAAATTATTATTCTTCGCAGACCATTATCTTAAAATTTTATTTTCAAAAGTAATGCTTAACGTCTAAACCACGCTAATCTAACTGCTAAGCTACCTTATTTATATATTTTAATTAACACGTTTTTCACGAAGTAATTATAATGAAATCCTTGAATCTTCTAGAGTTTTATCGTCACCAGATAAACATCATTTAACAATTTGTAAGCTTTATCATTCATGATTCATAAAACGAAAAATGATTCTTGTACAATTGTAAAAAATTCGAGCACAATTATTACAGACCAGAACCAAATATATTGTCATGTTTTTTAATTGTTTCTTTCAACTAAAGCGCATTTTAGATCATTTTAATTATTATTAAACAATCAAAACATTTCCCTTTTGAGGTAGGCGTGAAGCATTCGACGGGGAAGGGAGTAATGTGAGGAGGGAGAATTTTTAATAAAATTTATTTTTTGATCAAACAAACAACACATAAGAATTTTGGGAAAATTTTGTTATTTTAATAAAGAAAAAACATACCATATATCTTGTAGTTAATGTTATTTAGAAATACTAGGATTTTGTTTAAATTCCTAATCAAATTACGTTGCATTCGTCTGTATTTTTCTTATTGTTGAACTTCAAATTCAAATGCCGCATTATTCCACACGCAGCGAGCCATACTTCGTAAATGATTTTGAAAACCCACATTTTATAAAAAGTATGTCACTTTTATTAGAATTAAACCATTTTTCCTTTATTCATAAAATAATAATCTGAAAACTCGGAATAGGTTCAATTTTTGCAACAATTTTCGCAATGATAATAGATTAGATAGTTTCGGATAGTTTTTTTTGTTGCAAAAACGCTGCAGTAATACGAAATAAATAATTGCTTAAAACGTAAAATAAACAAATTAAGTAATTTTTAATTTAAAAAACTAATATCTCGAAAACTATTCGAAAATCAATTTGACAGATACTGATTAGTTTTTCTTGCAAAAAATACTATCGAAACTTGCATTGTTTTTAAAAAGTACCAATATTTTTGTAATCAATTGTAGATATCTGAAAATGTATTTCAGGTACATTTCGTAACCATTCATAAATAAAAGAAATAAAGATACTATGAAATAAGGGGTGATCATAAGGGTTCCAAAACTATTCGAATTAAGCCATTTTTCCAGAAGGTAACCAATTTTTTAACTGAGCTCAAAATTTAAAAAAAATGTGAATGACAATAAAATCTTTTTGAGCCCTATACACACATGAGTATTTTAAATACTGGAAACTGTCTGAATATTGTTGACCAGTATTTATATGCTTAAAAAATATTTTTTAACGATAACTCATTATTTTTATTATCAGTCTCATCAAGTTCTTAATTAAATTTATTCAATACTTTTACTATATATTAATTTTCGGATTTAATGTTTAAAAGAAAGTATTTTAAAGAATGAATGAACATTAATTAGTTGTCGAAGTTATTTTTTATTACCTCATTGTTTGTGTAACAATAGATAAAAAATGTGTGTTATTGCATGTTGTCGGCAGAGATGTTTCTGAAGATCAACTTAAATTGGAAATCCACAAAAAAGGTAAAAATGGACCATTTCATGTAAATTAGGAATTAAAATGCATATATTTATGAATTTGCGAAAACTGTGTGATTGACAAAATTTAAAAAGTTCCTTTTATCCAAAAAAAGTCTAGATATTGACCAGTCTATTTTAGTTTAATACACATTTTAAGAAACACAAAATTAAACTTTTCCTTTCTGGGTTTATTTTTTAATTTGTATTTTTTTCAATCCAGCCGAGAACGAGAATCATATAATTAAAAGAAGTATTAAATTATGAATTTGTTTATAACAATGTTTAAGGACAATAAGACTGTGTTATGATATTAGTTTTTAAACGAAAAAATTGCTGCAAAAAAAGAAAAATTTTCTTTCTTCAAACCTGCGATATATAGTATATAAGTGTGTATGTTTATTGCAATTGTTATCGAAAGACAATCTATTGTGACAATAAAAACTATTTGAGAGTTTAGATTGCGTTGAATCCGCCTATGTTGATGTAATTTTATTAGACGGTTTCAAATGTGTACATAGTTTCAAAGTCCAAGGTTTTTCCAGTAAAATCATCTGTTTAACATTATACGATCAACTCATACGCCAAATCTAGGAAATTGTACTTTCCAATTTTTTAAACTGATAAAATCAAGAGCATATCATACTCTTTAAATTTAGACTAGTTATCAAAACTGATGATTACAAAAAAACTGTTTACATTATTTAAATTTTTTTTTAGAAAAATGAAGACCTCAGTGACCGGAACCTATATTCCCTTTTTGTAGCCCATAATGTAACTCTAAACAAAATTATAATCGGATCAAAGTTTCTAAGTGTGAGCAAATTTTGAAAAAAAAGTAACAAATCAAGGAATTTCCGTAAGAAGTAACTATAAAAATTAATCAGGGCCATCAGTCAATCCCTGTTAGATTTTATTTCAATTTACAATTTTATTTCTCAAATCACTTTTTAGTTACTTTTTTAAGATAAAGTCACTATATTCTCTTCTTCAGTAAATAATTCATGGCCTAATCACTATTTAATTTATATACAACATCTACTTCTGAATTGTCTTGAATTATTTTGAAATATGTTAATGTTTTTTTTAAATATTCCGATAAATTTTTAACATATTGAAATAATATTTAGCAATTTTTAATATTTTAGAGCATTAAAAATTTTTTCAAAGAATTTTCATAAGCTTTTAAAAGTTACAAGGGATTTCAAATATTCCAAAGGATTTGAACATTTTTAGGGAATTCTAAAGATTCTAAGGATTTTAAAAATTATTTTTGGTAATTTAAGGGTATTTCGAAGCCCTCGAAATATTTTAGGATAAAAAATATTCTAGAATTTTGGAAGATAGGGAACAATTTTAAAGGACCTTTAAAATTTTAAGAGATTTTAAAATATTTTACGGGATTTCATAAGGTTTCCGAAAGTTCAAATAATTTTTAATGCATTATAAAGCTCTCAAGGCATTTTAATCCGTTTTTCTGGATTTCTCTAAATATCATCATAAAATTTTACAAAACTTTATAATATTTTAGTATATTTTGAAGAATGTATTCAAGATAAGGTGTTCTCTAGGTTTTCAAAGCTTTGAAGATCTTTTAGATCACTTTTATGAATTCACCCTTAATTCTTACTAGTTTATAGTGAATTATTTTTAATATTTTTGAATTTAGTTAATTCAGTTGAATTATTCTAAATTTGCTTAATTCTTCTTGATCAATAAATTAAGAAAAATTTTATTTTAGCTAATATTTAATTGATCCCGAGGATCAATTGATAAAATTGTCTAAAGATTTGAAATATTTTATGGTTCTTTTTGAAATTCTTTGTCATTTTTAATACCTTTAAAAATTGTTTTTATTGATTTTAGTAATGTAATGGGATTCAAATGGATTTGAAATATTTTAGGGAATTTTAAAATTTTCCGAGGCATTACCAAGCGATTTGAAAAATTCCAAGGGATTTCCAAGGTTGGGTATCAATACTACACACATCGAATCTACAGATTATGCAACTCTACACATTGCGTGTAGAGTTTAAATGATGGTGGTCAACTCTACACATTAAAGTCGACACATTAAAGTCCACACATTAAAGTCTACACATTAAAGTCTACACATTAAAACCGTGCACATTAAATTATATTTATCAGTTTATTATAAATAATAATTTATAAATAATAATAAGTTTAATTATGAATTATAAGTTTACAAGCAAATTTT